>OZ018388.1:42120495-42144221 GCA_963969525.1 Ontholestes murinus
CCAATAGAATTTGATTACATCGACGCCGCATCCAGGGAAGAAGCCAGAAACGCATCATTCGAACATTTCAAGATTCAAAAAAAAAAATTATCAAATTTACGCAGTAATACAGTGAACAGTGAAAGAGTTACAAGTGAAAAAGTAAAAGTGAACGGTAACACTAGTTATGGTAAGCAAAATGATGTTAAATTCTTTCCCAGAGTAGTAAACCTAACGGATATAAAATTTGATAAATTAGAATCATCATTACTCGAAAAAGGTTTAAAATACAACCCACATATAACACTAAAATCATCTTTAGAGACAGTAGGAATTAACTCAGAAATAATTTGCAATAAAACAGTCACCTTAGAAGAAAGAAATATAAAAAAACATAAAATTTCAAACTTAATTAAAAAACAAAAAATGTCACATTATAAAAGAAATAAACATAGTTCTGAAAAGCAAACAATCAATAACATCAAACAAAAGCTGAGGAATAATAATTTAATTATATGTAATGCCGATAAAGGCAATACGATAACTATAATAAATAAAACAGATTACATTAAAAAAACAGAAGATTTATTAAACACAGTTAATTTTAGTAATAAAAAACTCGACCCAACTAAACAATACCAAAATGACCTTAGAAAAGTTATAAAACGAAGCGCTAATTTAATTTCAGATAGGGACAAATTGAAGCTAATATTAATGAATCCAAAAGCCCCAACACTATATGGTTTACCAAAAATCCACAAAGACGAAATACCAATGAGACCCGTGGTTTCATATCTACAAGCTCCGACGTATAAATTATGTAAATTTCTAAATCACTTAATTCCGACTTTCATAAATTTTAAACCACAACACTCAATAAGAAACACAATAGAATTAGTAAATAAATTAAATAAATTGTCAATTCCTAGAAACGCGAAATTAATCTCATTTGATGTCAAAAGCCTGTTCACATCAATACCTATTAAAGAGCTAAATACAATTTTAGATAGAAAGATTCAAAGTTCCAACAATCCAGATACGCACAAAAAAGAGATTAAAGAATTAATAAACATTTGCATCAACCAGTGCTACTTCGAATTTAATAACAAAATATACATACAATCAGATGGACTACCAATGGGGTCACCTTTGTCACCACTATTATCAGAAATTTTTATGGATAATTTTGAAAATAATTTACTAAAACAAGAAGAAAGTAAACATATACATTTTTGGGCTAGATACGTTGACGACATCTTTTGCATTTGGTCAGGAACATTTAGGCAATTAGAAATATTTACAAAACATCTAAATTCATTGAATAAACAAATACAATTTACAGTTGAAAAAGAAGAAAACAACAGCTTAAACTTTTTAGATCTAAATATTTCAAAAACAGAAAAAAACACACTTGCATACAAAATTTTCAGAAAAGAAACAAGTGCAGATACTATAATTCCAGAAGACTCGAATACACCTAATCAAATAAAACATAGCACCTTTCATTCATTTTTGCACCGAATAATTAATATTCCTCTAAACCAAGTTGAATTTGAAAAAGAATTAAACATAATAAAGACCATAGACACTAACAATGGTTATAAAGAGCAACTGTTAGACCATATGCTTAAAAAGAAAAAACGCAATCAATTACAAAAATACTTTTATAGTGTGACAAAATTAGAAAAACGTAATTGGAACAGGTTAGAATATGTAAAAAATCTTTCACACGAAATTAAAACCATATTACAAGGGAAAGAAAATAACATCATTTTGTCGAACTCAATAAACTTAGGAAAATTGTTAATTAATAACAAAATAGCATCATCAAACAAATTTAAAAAGAGCGGAGTGTATGAATTGAAGTGTGATGAATGTGATTCAATATATATAGGACAAACTGGCAGATCATTTGAAACTAGAATAAAAGAACACCGCAATGATATATTAAATAATAAACTAACGACGGGTCTCGCTAGACATTGCATCACATCCAATCACATGTTCAATTCCAATAATTTTAAAATATTGTATTCAGGTAACAAGGGATTAGTTCTTAATCACCGAGAAGGATTGGAAATAAAAAAAAAAGCGGTAAACGCAGGCAAACAAGTTGTCAACGACATGGACGAATTATGGAATTCCCCAATATTAAATGCCCTTATTACCTGAAAGTATTTATAGTCTCAAAAAATCCATTTTGTACATCATTCTTGATAATGGCCTTGAGCCGAAACTAGTTGAATAAATTATTAATTTGTGAAACAAGCCAAGTGAATTTTAATTTAATCTAAAATCTACATTCAAGAATAGAATTTCATGTTTTTTTTCAATTTTGGTAATTCGTAACATCTGAAATTTTGTCAGTTTAGAAAACAGAATATGCTCTAAACAAATTTTAAACAAAAGATTTACATAATTATGAAAAATTCCTAAAGTGAAATTTTTATAAAATAAATTTTCCCTATTGGCAATTGGCAGCATTGGTTCAACAATACTAACTGTGAAAATTCGTAACTTCTGCAATCTCATAAGATCAGAAAAAACAGTCGAATTTTTAAATTATTAACAAAATACCAAAGATGAATAATGAATGCAGCAATACATTTTTTTGACTTACATTGGCAGCACTGTTTTAATTTTTTAACTTTGTAACTTTGTAAAAAATGTTGAAATAATTTCTAAACAATAGATTTATTACGTTTTAAACAGAATCCCAAAGGAGAATATTAAAATAATAAATTCTAAAAAATAATTTTTTAAATTATTAACAAAATACTAAAGAGGAATTTTGAAGAATTTTGGCAGCGTTGACTTAAAAATTTTAATCGATTTTGGCAATTCGTAAAATCTGAAATTTGGTCAGTTTAGAAACAAAATGTGCTCTAAACAAGTTTTGAATAAAAAGAGAATGATAAAATAATAAATTTTCATGATTAGCAACTAACAGCAACAATTAAACAATTTTTATTCGATTGTGGAACTTCTATATTCTCATTATGTCAGTAAAATTATGATTTAAAAAATGTAAAGAAAAAATCCTCAAAAGCCATATTGACAGAATAAATTTTACGATTAGCATTTGGCAACAAATTTTCATCGACAAAATTCGTAACTCTGTGATATCCTTAGTTGAGAAAAAGTGTTTACATGGAGTGTGAAATGGTACCACTTCTAGTAAATATGGTGAATCGATATATCCATTAATATTTTTATATAATAAACATAAGTCAGCAATAGTCCTCCTATCCTCTAGTGTTTTGTTTTTAAATTAAGCTTATTCATTATAATAGCATATTCTCCGTGGAAGTGATGCTATCCAGAAGTAATATTTAAATAATAAATTTTCATGATTTATAATTAGTTTATAATAGTTACAAATGAGTTTATTGTTCAAATTTGAAATACCAAAATATTTAATTTATTATCATATTAATTAATTATTAATTACCTACAAAATATATAGAAACTATATTGATTTTCAAGAAAATAGATATAGTTAAAATGTAATTGTTTTTTTATAAAAGTAACAAAGATAAGTATCACATCTACAAAACCATAGAACATGCAACAATCCTTATATAAATAACCTGCTTTGAAGCGTTTTGTCAAGTTACAATAGTTTCTAGGAACAGTTTCAGAGGCAGTTGGTGTTGCAGCAGGATTTGCACTTGCAGCCTCATAAGCAGAGAGTCTATCCGGATCAAATATAAATAGAAATCAATGTCCGCATAAATGCACAACGTTGAATAACGTGTTTAGACAAGAGCACTAAATCACTTCTAAAATTAATCAACGTCTCGCTGCCGATTCGCGTAATACGGGTTCGTGGACGATCGGTTTTCCTGGAACGCTATAGGCGTCCCAGATTCCCCCCTTCACCCTTCTAACCATATGTCTTGTCCCGAGGATTTCCTCGATTTCCCGCCAGCTTTACTTCTTTATGCTAAGCTATGGTGGACAGTAAAAAGGATCTGCGAATAGCGTGACGATCAACCGTCGCAAATAAAATTGAAATTAAAGTCGTTGCTGATAGATGCTATCTTTTGCACTGGTGGATAAATGGAGAAGTTTTCGGAAACCATTTTTCATTGAGAATTGTGATTGAGTGCCAGATAGTGTTCATTAATGTGCATAGTAATGCAATTTTTCTCCTGTTTGTTTTCTTATGAAAATTAAGGCACTTTATGCTGCATTTTCAGATCTTCTGTTGATCTCACTTGCAGACTACCAATCATTATTTAGGCTTCGTTAATCTTTATATAAGTACTAATTATATTTTCACTCTTATTGATATTTTTTAAATATAAAACTGATAACATTTTGTAAATACTAGATTATTTACTGAATAGTTGTTAATTGCTGAAAGTTCATTACACTTATTATAATATAAATTTATTTTTTTGTTCGTGACAATTGTTTCGGCACAGTGTGTCTTCTTCAGGCGAAGAAATAAAACTAATTAACTGTAACATCTGATAGAGTAATTGAAAAGTGGAAACGTTTTATAACTATTATACAATCAATAAACCACAGTTATATCTACATTTTTATCAGTAATGTAAGCAGTATTTAACCAATAGCTCAAAAACATATAATGTCCGCATTTGCTATTAAATATTGGTGCAATTTACTAAATTTTTATCCCACAGACCTCTGTTTATTTCGGTTTTTCATTCAATGCAATCAAAACAGAGCGGAGCTCGCTCATTTTGTATGAACAGGATGTCCATTCAGGAGATATAAGAAGACAATCAGCACGTAGTATATCCTCTTCTCTGCATCTCCGAGTGTTTGTGCCCTGAAAAATAATACCGGCATCAAGGAGGGCGATGAATGGACCGTATCTGTCTATCATCAAAAGGGATGGACGAACCGCGGAAACGCGCGCGACCATTAAGGGCGGATTATTTACCTCACTGTATTGTTCACACCGGATGAGGAGAGTGCATTAGGTAGAAGTTGAGATAAAGATTCCTATCAATGAGATTCCGAATTGTGAATAGTGACCCCGGTCTGGTGAATTTATTTATTAAAAATAAATGTAGAAATATTAACATGTTCATTCATAAAATATGTATAATAATATAATTTGAATAAATTATAAAAAATAATAGTGCTCAATACTATACAGACAAGATTCATAAAGGAAAATTTTAGGATACTTCACATCAACTTCTAATATTTCTTACACTTAATTGAAAAATTCACTATGTTTTAACCACAGATAATTATTTAGTAAGTATGGATTACCATGTAGTAACGGTCGCAACCATTCTCTTTACTAATATTTCTTAAAATTTAAAAATAAAATCTATAAATGATAGTCAATTTAATATAAAAATTAAATCAACCAAGACAAGAAATTTTACGATGCTAGTTCAACTAATTATGAATAGAATACATTTAATAACTGAAATACTGAATATGAAAAGTAAATTGTATTGTTTAGTACTTCAGAATAAAATAGAATAAGTAATAAAATAGTAAATAAATAATTAACATAGTTAATACTTGTTGAGCTAGACATGTAATTTAATTAAAAATTATACAGACATCATTGACAGATGATAAATTTCACTAAAAAAAATCATAACTACAAATATATACAGGGTGGGCCACGAATAATATCCATTAAAAGATTACGGGGTTCCTGCAAGAGGAAAAATCTGAGAAAATCAAAATTGTACGGTTGATTGCGATCTCCTCATGGAAAATATTTTTGACTTTCTATCACTTCCTGTTGTACCGGAAACGGTTATCAACTTTGTTATTTTAAATAGAACATACTGTATATTATTTTATTTTTTAATTCCTTGTTCGACTGCCTACCTCTCCATATGGGTTTATGTTCACCTAACTTTTACAGTTTTTGTTTTAAAAATTTATTTGTCAAATATTGACCTTAAATAGGCGTTTAGAAAAATGCCTATAACTTCTACTAGGTACAAGATGGACACACGAGCGGCATCTAGTCTTGTACCTAATTGATTCCTCTACAACGGAAAAAAAAGACAAGTGTCAATTTTGACAGTTGGTATTTCAAAAATATCTATATTTCAGCGCCTACTTAAAAACATCATATTTCAATTTTTTCAAATAGAATGACCAATATTTTATCTTATAGAGTGAATCGCAAGACAATTTGCTACAAAAAAGTATTATACATCATTATATCTAGAGACAGTACTTTTTAAGCTATTTCGAAATTTATTTCTTCTCACATTTCAATAATTTCTGTTATATTCACACGGGCACCATAGTAGACTTCTGTCAATATTTATTAAATCGAATTGGGAAAAAATCGTCCGAATAATATGAAAATTAATAACTACTCCAATCAACAAATTATGTATTTATTCGACATACATGGCCAGTGCGACAGAATTGTTAAGAAGAACTTGCAGTACATTCATCGAAATTTATCCCTAGTTACAACTTACAAATAAAACTGAAGCAAGAAGGCTGGAATAAAATAATGTTTAACTAAGTAATGAAATGCAAGAACTGAAAAAAGTTGTCAGAAAAAAAAATTATAACAATTGTTTAAAATGATGACCATTATCATGCAAACACTATGCAGCACGTGGTGCGTCACCCTCTTATGTTGCTCGCCTAATTTTTTCTGAATTAAGATTCCGCGAATGCAGCTCGCACCCTTGCTTCCAATTCTTCTCGGGTATTGTCGGCAGTTGCATAAACTTTATTTTTTATACAATCTCAAAGTTATATGTGGATTTTCAATTGACACACATGTGATTTGTTTTTCTATTGAAAATACCTTCATGAGAGAAATTTGATTCGTCCGTCCAAATTATATTAATTTTAAGCAACAACAACTTAAATTTATAATTATGCATCCGATACATTTTCCAAATTCTTTGGAATGGGGTTCTGCTTACTCTCAAATCCTCTTGGCAACTACGATTTGATGCGCGTTGATTTGCTTGAAAATAAGTCAAAACATTTACTTGAAATTCCTCATTCTCGGTTATTGACTTTGGTTGATTTTTTCTGCGTTTTGTTGTACAATATTTGACTCCAGTCTTCAAAACTTTTTTCTATCCATCGGCGGATAAGTTTCGTTGAAAGTTTTGCAAGTTCTCTCAACAATTCTGTTGCACTGGCCATATATGACAAATAAATTCATAATTTCTTTATTGGCATAGGTATTCATTTTATTATTACTCGAAAGAATTGTACACAAATTTTAATACGTTGAATTCAACAAATATTGACAGAAGCCTACTATGGCCCAAGTAAATAGAATATAAATAGATATAAATATTCTGAGAGGAAAAAAATTTCAAAATAACTCAAAAACTACTGGCTCTAGATATAGGGATGTATAATACTTTTTGTAGCAACAGGTCTTGAAAATCACACTATGATATAAAATATTGGTCATTTCATTTGAAAAAATTGAAATAGATGTTTTTAAGTGGGCGCTGAAATATTGATATTTTTGAAACACCAACTGTCAAAATTGACACATGTCAATTTTTTTCGCTATAAAGGAATCGATTAACAATACAAGATGCCGCTCGTTTGTTTATCTTGTACCTACTAGAAGTTATAAGCATTTTTCTTTTCACGCAATCAACCGTATAACTTTGAATTTTTTCAGATTTTTCCTCTTGCAGGAACCCCGTAAACTTTTAATGGACGTTATTCGTGGCCCACCCTGTATATATATAAAGACCTTTTGGTCCAAATAGGTATATATAAAATCGTGACAGAAAAGTAATGTTAATGAAGATCTAGTTTAGCATATATATTGTAATATTTATATTTATAAAGATTTATTAATCGGGAGAAAACGCGTAACTTAAGCCAATAACGAGCTACAGTCTTAGAAATATCTCAATCTTCACAACTGGGAATCTTTTTATTATTACACTTAAGGGCGCATGACCTCCAAAGTTACCGCTGTGGTTTATTCCCGCTTTATATATTTGCGCGGGGGGGCTCCGTCTTCGTCCTCGGTGTCTTCCTCCTCATCCTCTCTTACGAGTCCCGTCCCAGCTTCCCTGTGCTGAATGATACTTATTGGTTCGAAGGCCGGCCTAGCTCTTTACTCAGCTTTTCCCGTCCCAGTTCCCACCGTGGACATGCGAAGAACGAGTGGCGCGCGTCCTCCACCATGTCCTTACACTAAGAGGACTCTTCTCTGGGGGGCTTTTCTAATCTGGTAAAGGTACTTACCGAAGCATCCGTGCCCTGACAAGATCTGGGCCAGGTGGTACGATAGTTCGCCGTGCCTTCTGGTCGTCCAACGCTCCAACGCTGGGATGAGCTCCTTCCTCCAGACCCTTCTCCCGAATGGCGTCCCAACGCTCCCGCTACTGAGCCATCTACCTGCGTTGGGTGATAGGTTTCGTGGTGCTTTTCGCCGTTCCATTCCTCGTCTCTGCAAACACATCTTCTCTGGCCACAATCTCCAGGTCAGGCGGGACTGATGTGGCCAGTACTTCGGCGGCCACGGTGGAGATCGTGCGGTACCCTCTGGGCATTTCGCCCATGCTGGTGGGGAGTACAACAGCTTGGCTCGTGCAATAGTCTTCTTCTCTTGTCCTCGGACGGGCCGCCGATTTTCACCAGTAGGCACGAGATGGCTCTGGTGGCTCGAGCCGCTCCGACCGCTGCCTCTACAACATGCATAGGGGATTCGTTTCTATTGTGAACCCCAGGCACTTCGTCGTTTTGCGGTGAGTTTTACGGTGAGACCATTGTGGTCGCCTTTCTCGCCAGCCTTTCAACCTCCTCGATCTCCCCGCACCTGACGATTATCATGTTGTCATTCCCTTCAGGGCGTCAACGGCTGACTTCCCATTTTGGAAGCCAAATTTTTGACTAGATATTCCTCCCGACTCTTCCACCCACTTGATCAGCCTGTCCTTAACCACCCTTTCAAACAGATTGCTTTCGGCGTCCAATAGGCACAGTGGCATGTACCTCCGGCAGTCGTTGTGAGTTTACCAACCATTCGGTAGCTACTGGGACTATCATGAATTATTTTAGTTCACTTAATCTCTGTTATTTGAAAACCCCAGTCTTTTAACAATACGAGCCATCATAGGGGTGGATTTGTTTGACAAGCAATTGTCGAAATATATGTCATAAAACTAATAAATTAATTATTAAACGAAAGAAGACCTTAATCGACACCTGTGATATATATGTTTGATGAATAATGCAGCAGTGGAACTATTAATTTTAATACGAGACATCTAAATGTTTAATGGAACACACTCATACAGCTGGTTATTATATATACACCAAGTCGTAGAACGTTTATAAACATAAAATATGTTTTATTATCATGTCTAAATCATATGGATGTAAACGTAAAGCTCATCAAGCTAAACCGTCTTGAAAATCTTCCAAAATATGAAACCATAATATATTGTTCATGTTGTTATTTAAAATAATAGCTATCTAGAATATTGCAATTTCTTTATAACGCAAACTACGGCCATATATTCTTGCACTGTGGTTGAATATTTAACTCTTATTGACCCGGATAATTAACTAATCACTTTTCTCCTTCATCACACTATTAAGTCAACGCATAATTCGACCAATTAAATCTTACATGTCTTTTCGTCAGTTGCATTGCTGGAGCTAGAACACTCAAAAACAGAAACTAATCATATATATCAAGAAACAATACAAATAAACACTTAAGTTGCTTTGTATTAAGAGGAGAAAGAATATTAACAATTACTTCAACCTTATTAGGATGAATCGACAATGAACATTAAATTTGTCGTTAACAAACGTAATCTTATTCAAAAATTATTTTTAAAATTTTCGAATAAGAGTCAAAATATTGTAATTCAACTACATTATCGTCTAAATATCATAAACCTCTCATAAATAATTTCCTCGGATTTGATCCGTGATCACATTCACTTCGCTATAACTAGTACTAGACTTAATAATGTTCGTTGCTATTCTTGCGGTATTAAAGGATCTTGTAGTATTTTTTCTGTTGTTTTGACCTGTTCTGTATTAAGTGCCTTTGCATATTTAGATTATTATATTGTATGATTAATTAAAACACTTTAACTTTGTTTGTATAACACTGTATTTATTTTGTGACAATAGTTTCGGTAACTAAATGTACCATTATCAAACATAAAGTAATAAATAAATAAATAAATAAAGTGTTATACAAAGTTAAAGTGTTTTAATTAGTGTTCAACATGTATAACGAAGTAGATGCTTAAAAAAAAAATATTGTTTCAGTCGCATTCCATTTTTTTTTGTTATAAATCCCTCTGTTCTTACATTTTCCTCCAGTTTTATATTCGTGGATTTATTATTTTTATTTAGGGTTTTATAATAATAATATAATTGGTTGAAATACTTTACAAATAGGCTGCAAACGGGCTTTGACCGAATACTTTTAGCCTATTAAACTCATCTTAGTATTAGTAAAATATATGTATTTAATCAGGATTAGTCTGGTCGCCCAGAGCCAGGCAGAAAACCTCAGCAAAGCAGCTTACTCAGTTGCAAAGGACAGCATACCTCAGCACAACCGGGGAAATGCGAGCAACACCCACTGCAGCAATGGAAGCAATGCTCTGCCTTCCACCTCTCGACTTGTACGTAGAGGAGATGGCCACGACGGTAGCAATGCGCCTAAACTCAGTTGGACTCTGGTACAAAGGAGTCAGGGCTGGTAGACACTGTCACCTCTTTGAGGAGGCTGTCAAGAAGACAACTCTCCTTGAAGGGAAGACCGATAATTTGCCACCCTGCTACGTCTTCAATAGACCCTATAATGTATCGACAAAAAGAGGAATAAGCAGAGATCTTTGACATCATTCATGGGGCAAAAGAAATCCTACACCATGACATTCGTGATAGGAACATCCAAAACCTTACAGACAGTAGAGCAGCAATAGTGAGTGGTCACAAGATTATCTCAAAACTAGTTAAATAATGTCACAACTTTCTGAAACAAGCAGCACAATCAAACAATATTGCGCTGGGTCAAGGGACATAATAATGAAGAAGGCAACAGTAAGGCAGATGAACTGGCGCGGGCTGGATCGGTTCTCAGTGATATCACGGACGGGCCCCCGATCGAACCAATACCGAAATGCCTCGCTGACATTCTCAAACAGAACACTCTCTAGATACTAAAACAACGTTGGAACAACACCTCAGGCTGCAGATAGGTCAAGGAAGCAATGCGCTCACCCAATCTGAAAACAGCTGCATACTATCTGCCATCCGACCCATAATAAACACTTGTTTATTATGGTCAATGATTTGATCACTCTTGGCAAACTCGATCCAGATCCAGATGTGTTTAATCATATAGTATATTAGTAATACTTTGATATTTAATTAGATTGGCTTATATTATACATATAGTATACGCATTATGTCTATTTCATTGTTCACGGTTTGATCTTTTTATAAATTTTATTAAAATTATATAATAGGCAGTGAGATATTATGTAATCTCTCCTTGAATAATTGTATATATAATATAGAAATTTCTAATTCTATCTGCTGGCCTCTCACTAATAATAACCACTACTGCTCATTTAAACTTGGGATTAATGATAATGATAGCGATGTTTGCAAGCTAATACATGGCCAAATAAATCAGTCATTAGTAAATTCAGAAATTAAAGACGTCGGGAAAATATTACATCCAATCCAAATGGAACACATTTCTTTCGAAAAATCCAAACCATATTTAAGGGTTGACGATTTATCTAATAATAAATCTTCACTAAGGATTAATTAACAGAATATTCGCGGATTACGAACAAATTACATGAATTGGGGTTTCGTGGATATAACATATTTTGGCGTGATAGAGAAGCTCTCACTTCTGTGATATCTCCTGTTGGTGGAACGCCAATTGCTGTTACCATTAAATTGAGTTCTGTTACAGTGTGCAGGAGATGAAGTTTATTATTTAAGGAGTTTATATACTGCCAAACGCTCTGGAATAATGTTACGGACAGCACGCCTCCGTAGTTGTGGAAGTTTACACTACTCTGAATTCTCAACAGATTAACGTTATAGAAAAAAATTAACTGTTTTTTTTTATTGAAAACTGTATTGTTTTAAGAGTCATACTTTACCTTGTGATAATCATCATATTTCTATTCTAAGAAATATTAAATTACGGCGAGCAAATACAATTAATTTAGATTGGTATTCCCAATTTGTTTACAACTATTGTAATGTCGATTATGTTTCCCTAAGTCAAACTATTTTAAACACCTCTTGGAGCAGTTATTCTTTGAGAAATGAAATTAATTCTGAGTTCTATAAAACTATATATTCAATTATTGATTTATACATTCCCAAAGTTGAAAAGAGAGATAATTCTAACCCCCAAACGCCGTTTTCCTAAATGGTTCAGTGCTGAAATGTTTGATTTTAGTAGTAGTAGTAATATTGTTTGGCTATCGATCACGTGGTCCTTCCTCCATGTGTCATTTGTGAATTTGTGCGTGTGTAAATGAGCTTGTTAGTTTAAAGGATTGCGCCCGTTATTCTAAAGCACCATGAATTGTATCCCAATGGTGAATGGTCACCCATCCAACTTTTTACCCAAACCAATTTTGCTGCACGTCAGTTCGGGGCCGTAACCGAATGCGCCACCACCGGCGTGTTGTTTAATCTTATTTTTCTAAAAAAGCTACATTTAATTTATAAACGCTATGAAGCATTTGGCAATAGTGTTTTTTAATAAATAATATGCAGAGTATCGTGAACTTATTTGATGCTCAGTTTGGCTTAGTATATGGTTAACCAGTAAAAAGCTATTTTTTATAACAACTCTATGAGTGTCTTATAACCACTCAAACTTCAACAATGTCTCTCAAATTAAAATCTCAGATGTATGTAAGAATTAACACAATCAAAATATACCGATTTTTCTGAGTCTGAACATGAAAAAAGGTATTAAAGAAATATATATTTTCTTAATATGTAATACGTTTGAGAATATGGTTTACGTATAAATTAAATTCTACAAGTAAATGCTCAAAACTAAAATAAACATACTTTGTTTACATAATATATAATATTATTTAAGGGTATTTAAAAATTAAATTGTAGTTTTGTATACATTTAATACAACTAAAATCTATTCAATAAAACAAGTGACCACTAAATGTTGCTCTAAGTGTAAAGAATAAATAAATAAATACATTGTAAAATTATGCCTTCTGTCTCTCAATAAATTTTATAAATTTTTGAAGGCGGAAAATCTTCTCTTCACATCCACACTTGTTATGGGTGCATTTTTCAATTTAGCTATTATAGCTGAATTCATTTGAAAATTGGGAACATTGTCGCCATTCAAAATCAAATTTATTTTATTTTATATTAAAAATCCTTCATTTTTACCAAATACTTATTCCGATTTTAATTTGATTTCTTGCCCAATGTGTCCAGGTATTTTCTAAATTGAATCTTTAAAACTATTTGTTAAATTTGAAGATACATGCAACGGCATTACCTGTTTTTCTAAAGATTTTATGGTGACGCTCGCAAATTTTAAATGTATGTAAGCTAAATTATTTTAAGAACCGATTGACAGTCATTAACTGATTTGCTTACCGTCTTGGGAAAGTCGTATATAATCTTTTTAAATCCTTCAAAATTGTTCGCATAGTACATCACAGCATCTAGCCAAGTTTCCTATCTTGTTAGCACTAGATCGGAGGGCAGTGAGATATTAGGTAATTTCTCCTTGAATCAAAAAGTGTTTATAAAAGCTCCTCTTTTTATAAACACTTTTTTCCATTTTAATTAAATCTACTAAACACTGAATAAAACACTTACTATGTTTTATTCAGTGTTCATTATGAATTACCACGTAGTAGCAGTCGCATCCATCATTATAATTAAATCTACTACGTAAATTTCATTCATATTGTTTCAGCAATTCATTTAAATCTATTGTACTAAACTTGTACAATATATTAAATGCGTCGGACAGCATATGGAGCATATTGTATCTTGGTACGCTAAAAATAAGCCAGTAAATCCATCATGAATTTTGTTATAGCGTTATTATCAATTTTCTTCAATTCTTTTGTATAAATTACAATACTGTTGGTCGGGATGTCATTATGCAAAACGCTTACTTTTAAATTAGCATCATACTTTCCACAAGCGTTTGTGGTTTCATCCACACCTAACCATATATAATATCTTTAATTTTTCGTATGTTTTCATTATACTAAACTAACAGACACAACATTAACTGCTCACGAATTTATTAATGACATCAAGTAGAAATTAGACAAAAAACAACCGAATGTAGCCATTTTTATCGATATGAAAAAAAGCATTTGATATCATCTCGAAAGAAAAGCTAATAAAAAAATTGAAGCAATAGGGATAAAAGACAAAGCACTAAACTTACTGAAAACCTACATAGTAAAAAGACAACAAATTACACGAATTAACTACACAAACATTAAGACCATAGAAGCATAATACGGAATTTCCCAGAGAGGCATACTAACACCGATTTTGTACATACTATGTACAAACGATAACTTTTATATCAATCCAATAGGCAAATTATACATTTACACGGATGATATCTGCATTTTATATTCAGTGAAAAACCTACAACTACAAGATCAATAAAATGCAGACATGAATAAATTAGTAACATGGTACACAAAAAATACTCTCACAATAAGCGAATACAAAACGAAGTATACACACTTCAATAAAAAAACGACTCCAACCTAGAAATAACAATTATTTTTATAAATGATCTATCTGAAAATTTGAACTGTGAATATCTTCTTTATGCAGATGATCTAAAAATGTATTCTAATGTAAATAATATAAGCGATTGTCAGAATTTACAAAGTAACTTAGATAAAGTTCCTATTTGGTGTCAAGAAAATAGACTGGAACTGAATGTTTGTAAATGTAAATCCATGTCTTTTTAGTAAAAGACATGGAAATCCAATTCAATTCAGTTTAATTATTGTATCAATACCACTCTAATACAAAGAGTCACACTTTTCAAGGACCTTTTCGTATATTTTGACTACAAACTATTATTTAATAATGTTGAGGCGATTATTAATGATGCTTTTAAATCTCTTGGCAGTATTTGTCGGAATTCAACAAATTTTCAAAACCCAATCATATTCAAAACTATTTATTTTGCGTATGTACGTTCCAAGTTGGAGTATGCGGCATTGGTATGGTCTCCCCAAAATCAGCAACTGCCCAACTTCTAGAGAGTGTCCAATGAAAATTCTTAAAATGTTTACACTTCAAGTTAGTAGGTCATTATCCAATAGGAGGTTTTGATCACAATGAATTACTTAAATTATTTAATTTTAATTCGCTTGATTACCGACGACAAAAGACAGGTAGTAGTTTTCTCTATAAGTTATTGCATGGTTTTGTTGACTCATCCGACATATTAGGCAACGTTCGGCTGCATGTACCATCTTTTAGCAGCACACAGAAGCTAACTTTTAATATTGTGTGCCATCGAACAAATTATGGGCTGAAATCTCCTTTAAACATTATTTGTAATAATTTTAATCACATTGTGACATTTTGTGTGATACTTTAAGTTCAATTATTTCATATCTGGACCGTACACAGTCATTTATATTGTATTCATATTTATTTTTTTGTATTATGAATATATTTCGTTACCAGATAGTAAATGATCCTTTTCGGTAGGTGGCTACTAACATCTAGGTGGACTATGCTTCCGACTTTAGGACATTGAGTGCGTAGTTCCTCCAACCTTCCAAATTTCTTCCTGAAGACGCTAGCAATTGCTCGTGACATCTTCAAATCCTGGGCCACACAATGGGCAAGACAATAATCCGAAGGTACTTAGAATAGATCTCGTTGTTCTTCTCTCGTTACATCAAAATGACTCTTACGTCCATCAGAGTGCTGAAAGATGAAGTCTTCAAATGCTTTCTCGTCGCTTTGTTCAACCACCGCACGAATCGCTGCGCCATCTTCTTCGCCAGCATAAGGGGTCAGACAATTGAAATGGACAACTCTTGTCGTTGATTTTCTCTATTATCTGGTATGGTCCATCCCATGATGTTTGCAATTTTGGGGAGAGACCTCGGCGTCTTTGTGGGTTAAATAATCACACCATATTTCCATCTTTATAACCACTGTGATCCGTTTTTAGGACATAATTCTCTTTCATTCGGTCACTAGCACGTTGGATGTTGGATCGCACATGATTATGGATTTCATCCATTTTTCGTCTCAGGTCGCTCACATAGTCTTCCCCTGCCAAATCTCCTCCCGGAGGGCAGCCGAACTTTAAATCACATGGAAGTCGTAGCTCTCGACCCATGACGATGCTCGCTGGAGTCTGCCCGGTTGTTTCATGTACAGCCGATCGATACGCCAGCAAGAAAAGATGGAGATGTTGGTCCCAGTCTCTTTGATGGTCAGAGACTACTTTTGACAAATAGCGATTGATGGTCCTATTCATTCGTTCCACCATACCATCTGATTGTGGATGCAGAGCTGTTGTCCTTGTCTTATGAAACTTAAGGATTTTGCATACCTCTTTAAAAAGATTCGATTCGAAATTTCTTCCTTGGTCAGAATGTAGTTCTAAGGGAACGCCGAAACGACATATCCACTCCTTAATTAGTACTTCCGCTATTGTTGAAGCCTCTTGGTTTGGTAACGCATAGGCATCCACCCATTTACTGAAGTAATCCATTACCACCACGATGTATTTATTACCTTGGTGAGACTCGGGGAATGGCCCAGCGACATCAATTGCGATTCGCTCAAAAGGACTACCAATGTTGTACTGACGCATAGGTGCTTTCCTTCGTCGTTGTGGACCGTTACTTGCTGCATAAATCACACATTTCTTGCACCATTCCCTGACGTCTACCTTACAGTTCACCCAGTAGAATCTCTCGCGAAGTTTGTTTAAAGTCTTTGACATACCCAGGTGTCCACCGGAAGATCCACAATTAATCTCTTTCATCACTTCAGGTATTCTACTCTTTGGAATTATAATCTGCCTTCGTTCTTCGCGGCCTTCTGAATCTTTGAATATGCGTTTAAGCAGTCCCTTGTCCAGTACAATAGAATCCCACTGAGCCCAGTATGACTTCAATTCAGGCAAATATTTAGAGACTTCATCCCATGTTGGCCTGGTTCCACTTTCCTTCCATGTCATCAGGGGCTTTAGAACAAGGTCGTCGTCTTGGTCCTGCCGGATTTCTCTTAAATTCCAGTCATCGCTTTTTACAGCTGTTCGGAGTACTTAACTTTCCTTTGATTCTGCGTTGTTACAGTGCTTGCAATTTTCTGGGCATGGCCTTCGCGACAAAGCATCTGCATTCCTGTGGATCGCTCCAGCTCTGTGTTCAGTGTCAAAGTCAAACTCCTAAAGTCTTTCCAACCGTCTTGCGACTTGTCCTTCCGGATTCTTGAACTGAAGAAGCCATTTAAGAGCAGCATGATCTGTTCTCAATAAGAATTTCCTTCCATATAAATATTTATAGAAGTGTTCTACTGATTTCACTACTGCAAGCAACTCTTTCCTCGTTACGCAGTAGTTCCGCTCCGGCTTGGATAAAGTCTTGCTAAAATAGCTGATCACTTTTTCCTGTCCATCCTGTATTTGTGATTAAACAGCTCCAATTCCTACATTGCTTGCATCGGTATCCAACAAGAACCTTCCCTCCGACAACAGATAACTTAGAACTGGTGCGCTGGTAAGTGCGTTTTTCAGTTTTTGGAACGCCTCTTGACATTCCCCGTTCCAGAAGAACCGCTGTTTCCTTCAGTGAGGCGGGTTAATGGTTTAGCGATGTTTGAAAATCCCGCAACGTAACGACGGTAATACGTGCATAATCCAAGAAAACTCCGGAGCTGGTATAAATCCTTTGGAACTGGCCATTCCCTCACCGTTGAGATCTTTTGGCCGTCGACTGCAATACCTTGGCTTGAAACAATGTGTCCTAGGTACTGCACCTCTTTCTTGAAAAGGTGACACTTCTTCGGGCTGAGTTTCAGTCCAGAATCCCTTAATCGTCGGAACACCTCTTCTAAGTTCTTCATATGGTCTTCGAAGGATTTTCCCATTACGATTATATCGTCGAGGTAAACCAAAGATGTTTTCCAAGATAGTCCTGTTAGTACCGTCTCCATTAGTCTCTCGAACGTCGCGGGTGCATTACATAGTCCAAATGGCATAACATTGAATTGCCATAATCCATTGCCTACTGTAAATGCTGTTTTTTTCTCTGTCCTCGGGAGCTACTTCAACTTGCCAATATCCGCTTTTAAGATCCAGTGTGGAGAAAATAGTAGATCCAGCCAAGGTATCCAATGTGTCGTCAATTCGGGGTAAAGGATAACTGTCCTTTTTGGTCACATTATTTAGTTGACGATAGTCAAAACAGAAGCGAGTTGATCCGTCCTTCTTCTTTACCAATACCACTGGCGAGGCCCACGGACTACTAGATGGTTCTATAATGCTCTCGCTCCCTATGTCCTGCACAATCCTATCAGCTTCCTTCCGCTTCGCCAGTGGCAGTCTTCTGGCTGTCTGCCTAATCGGTCGAGAATTTTCGGTATTAATTTTATGTTGAACGATATTGGTTCTTCCTTTTTGTCCAATATCAAATACGTCCTGGTATTCCATGATCAACTTTTTTACTTTTTCTCTTTTAGTTGGATTACAATCTTGGGTCGAAAGGGAAATCAACTTTTCTAGTTCCGGGTAACTCATTTCATTGTTTTTATTCTCTGCTGTGGTTTTCCGCAATATCGATGAAGCAGCAGAACAATGTCCTAACAGCACTCCCTTACTCAAATGAACAGAGTAATAGTTAGTATTCATTATTCTAACTAATACATTGTTATCGGTGCAAACGAGTGTTTTTCCTATTGCTATTCCTCGTCCCAGTTTATCGTCATCAACGATAGGTTCAAAGATCATAATGTTTTTGTGATGGGATGCTTCTTCCAATTGACCCTAAATAATTACTTCACTTCTCTCCGGAATTGATGTTTCCGTTGGAAGGGTTACCCGGACTCTACCAATATTCCGTCTGTGGAGTACCACCTCCTCTCCATTAACTTTTAGGATTCCATTCTTAAGATCCAACAGGAAGCCTCTAGTGTTCATGATGTCCATACCATAGTAGCTGAGTTGGTGTTGGAATGATGTGTTCCCTATGGTAATCGTGGATTTTATTTCACCATGAATATTAGCAGGTTCTCCTGTTGCTGTTCGTAATTTCCAGGTCGTTAGTCATACATTTTGCGGTTTTGACACAATATCAGGTCTTATAATTGTCCTAGTAGCACCCGTGTCTAGTAGCAGTCGACAAGAGTTTCCATCAATGTTTCCATCCACAAAAACCGTATCGACGTGGTGCGATTATTTGATCTTTCTCTGCACCGACGTTGTATATGACCATGTTTTCTACATTTCCAGCATTCCACTTTCTTCCTGTTTGCTAACGATTCCTTGATGAAATCTTGTATCATTTTTCTAAGATCATCCAATCCTTCTCGTGAATCCTCCATTTTCCGAACACGGCCTTGACTCCTAACTGTACTTTTCGCTGCTTCTATCTCGAGCGCACGTGACAGTGCGTCTACTAATTTAATTGGTCGAGCGAGTATCAATGCCTGATGTATCTCTTTATCCTTCAATCCATCTAAAAATGCCTGCACAGCTAATGTTTCCAAGATATTCTCTGTTGCACCAGGATATGCCAGTCGTGTTAATCGAGCTATATCTGCTTCAAATTCTTGCAAACTCTCATCAGATTTCTGGCAGCGATTTTTAAGCTGTGAATGGTACACGTGTTCAAGGTGTGTTTGACCATACCTTATTTCCAGATGCTTGATTAATTGGTCGTAATTCATCTCACCCTGGGACGCTCTCTGCAAGACATTTGTTGCATCCCCACGTAGTGTTAGAATTAATTAAATGTAGCCTTCTCTGTTGCGTTCCATCCATTGGCTGATGCTGCGGCCTCAAATTGTCTTAGGAAATTATTCCAAGAAGTTTGGCCATCAAAATTAGGTGGTTTCATTTTTATCGAGTGGACAGGATAATTTTTTATTATTTAATTTAATTCCTCAGAAATTTCTTTTTATTTCCGTTAATTTTTCTTCCATATTCAAATTTTCAGCATTTCTTGTTTCATTATATCGGAAGTTTCTGATATATTTTCTTTTCCACGAGTTCCGAATTTTCATTAATTTTATATTCAATTTCGATAATTTTCCTTGAGTTTTCTAGAGATTTTTCTTCCAGGTTTCTAGAAATTACTAGCATTTCTTGTTTCATTGTATCGGCATTTTCCGTTAATTTTTCTTCCAGATTTCTAGAAATTTCCAACATTTTATCGGAATTTTGCCTGAATTGCTCCATAATTGATGCTGTGTCGCCGCCGATATCAAACAAAAATGTGTCTGGATCATGGCCTTCTTCTTGCAGCGCTTCCTTAAGTCTCTGTTGTAACACACTCTTCTTGCCGCTCGTATCCAAATCCCGTTCTTCCAGTTGCACTTTTAATTCAGCCACTTTTAGGTCCGTTATTGTTACGCACTTCGCCATTTTGTTTGCAATTGTTCACACCCCATACCTGACACCAATGTAACGTTTTTGCACGTTATACGGGTGTGTAAATAATTGCAAATGATTTATTGAAGTCAATTAATATTACCAGCACGTATTTACATCTGACATTTCTATCTGACACTTATATCCGACACTTGTTTTTTATTTCGATCCAGTCGGCACGTCCATGACGTATCTCCTCTCCCCACGCGTCTCGTGACAATATATAATATATATATTATGTATTATATTTACAACTTATGTTCAATATGTTACATCAGCTTTGGAAGATGGGTAGATTTTATCTACACCTACTTTTCAAAGACCTTTGATACAGTTGACCATGGCATACTTCTAAAACATATCGGCATTAATGGCATTATTTTGGATTGGCTGAAATCACTAATGCAATCTCCTCTGCATTGCTTCAAAAAAAAGAACAATGCCAGATAAAAAAATACTTCATTGGCGATAATAGGGTTACTCGGGTGTCCACTCTTAAAGATTTAGAATTAATACTTTCTAATAGATAGAGATAACGATCATATAAGATCATATATCTACAATAGCCTATTGAAATTTTGGATACGCTAAATGATGTAGTATTGAGTTAAAAAATTTAAATATTGTTTTAAAGCTTTATACAACTCCGCCCATATTTGGAAGCTGCTCCATAATTTGGAGTCTTTTAAACTGAGATTACAAAAATCAAACGAGTTCAAGTAAAGTTTCTGAAGTATCTTTCATTCAAATTTGGACTAACAGTATCTTATCTAGAAGTCTCAGAGCAATTGAAATCGACTCCTTGAAAGAGAGACGAAGAAACCCCGATTTTTTTAACTGGGTATAAACATATATATGGCTTGGTTAATTCACGTTACTTACTAAATCTACCAAATAGTCATATTCTCAAAGAGAGGTACGTTTCTCACTTTTTCGAAGAGCGATATTATAAAACGAATTATGTTGATGTTTATGTTTATTTGTTTTTATGTACCTTCAAAAAAGCCTAACACATACAAAAAATACATACATAATATTAATTACATAATTTAGACTGCACGAAAATTGGGCATTAAGTTCATCCTAGATGATCTTCTACTCGTAACTCGATGTATTCTTCTGCTGACGCCCATGCAGGAACGCACCAGAAACTAATATTTAGGTCTTACTCGAATTATTAATAAGTGCGATCAAATGAATGATGATCTACCTAGCGTTAGCATCAACAAGCTACTTTTTTTATTACGCAACTAGGTGTAATTTTTTGTATAGTTCGTTATAATTGTGTGCTTTCCCTATTATTGTATAATTTGCATTACAGTTGACCATTTTATATTTTGGGCCCCACTAATAAATATCATATCATTAATCATGTGTTTTATATACGTTTATAGTCAAACTTCCCTGATCACGTAAACCGGGTGACCTTTTCGTGTAATTCGCGAGTTAGTTTAGCTATAAAAAAAATCGCCGAACTTTAGGAAGATGTGATAGGGCTATAAGTAAGCAAGCAAGTAAGTGGAGGAGTGCGTCCTTTTCCCTTTACTGAATGAATGAAAAGGCGATTTTGTGTGGGCGTGAAAAGCACAAGCTTCGGGCTTCGGGCCGAAACGAAGGACGAAACATGCGATGTGGCCATCGCACGCAAAACTCCAAGAGTCCTTTTCACTAGACGCCGATAAGATTAGAATCCGGTCGCATGTCCTGTGATTTACTGGCGGCCCCGTTTCTACCATCTTATACCAGATAAAGGATAAGACTAGCCTAGGATTATGGGACACACGCACAACACGCATCTATTAACTGCGGTGGACTCATACACAATTAATCATACAATCAATGACATATTGTACTAATATTGACTTAAGCATATATACAATGCAGTATTTGATCAGTCCGGCAGATAATTACTATTAGTGCATAATATATTTGATATATAATACAAATGATTCGTACCACAATATTTTTTCTTCTTTAACAGGTTATTACTAAAATATTATAACGATTACCATTTATTCAAAGTACTGATAATCTTCTGCAGATTCTAAACAAACATAATGAATTAAAACCACCATCTCGGAATTATTATAGAGATTCAAACCAACAATAGCATCAATGTTTATACAACATTTTTACCATCAATATATTTTAAATGTTTAAAAAATATACAAAAATATTGATCGATAATGACACAGATAATAATGCAGGAAGCTCATAGACATTTCTTATTTATTATTATTTATTTATTTATTGGATTTAAACATAAACTACTTAAACCTCTGTTAAAGTCTATTAACTTAGATTATTTTTAGAACGTATCATACCTTGAAACACTTAAACGCATACAGAGTGTAACATATTCTCAATCACCAAAAAATCTCTTGTTTTGCAATAAATTACGTTTTCCTTGTTCCGTTTAAATATGCCACCATGTCATGTGAATTAATGCTTCTTAACAGCAGGACAAACTGTATAGAACATACTGTTATAAGTGGGTGAATCAAATATAAACCGGAATTTAGTAAAAAAGTAGTATATATGTATTAATTAAAAAAAAATGTTTTATTTTTCTACATAGTATCCGCTTTTATGTATACATTTTTCCCAACGAAGGGGAAGTTTCTTGATGTCATTATCGAAGAATATAGTCGGCCATGTCTTCAGCGAATATATATATATATATATATATATATATATATATATATATATATACCGTGTGTCCCGTTTGAAGACGCATCATAGGGAATTCCCATGTAAAATTTTCAATTGCAGTTTGAATCTCTATTATTGAACGAAAATTATCAAAATAAAATTAGAATGATTCCTTTATCTATTAAGATTATTTTGGAGGTTTTATTTTAGTTTCATCTTTAGTTTTAAGCGAAATATAGCTTAAGAAGTGTGAAGAAATTTTCGATAAAAAAATCCTCAAAATAGTAGTTGCTATGAAATGTCATTGTTTGTCATCTAAATTGATTAAGCCACAAATACATAATTCAATTCAAAATAAGTGCTTGCACCACCAAAGAAAAAGTTAAGATCATTAAATTGAGTTTTGGCAGACATTTGCGACTTATTTAGTATAAATTTTGAAACCTGTCCAGGTTAATGGTTGTATAAACGACGAACA
>OZ018388.1:42144421-42170577 GCA_963969525.1 Ontholestes murinus
GTACTTGATGGTAAATTTAGAACTCCTTATCTGAGAAGGTTTTCTTTATTCCTATCATTGATTACTGAATGAGTTTTAAAGCGGTAATGTGTTTCTTAATAAGCTTATAGCTTAGCAGTGGCTGACATACCAAATATGAAGGGAGTTTGGTGGTAGTTTAGGACTTTAGGATCTAAGTTCAGAAGCTATTTAAACAGTTATTGATTCATGTAAATTAACTCCTTCGTTCTGTTTTCCGAATTTGTTGAGTCTTCAGATGACAGTAATTTCTCCTCTCTAGGTTGTTGAATAAATCCACTCATTGGGTTTTAGTAATCTGCTTGCAAGTCTGTTTTTTCGTGCTCCGATAGTATAAAGCTACGTCGAAGATAACATAGGTTCTGAGGAAAAGAATGTATTCTACGTAATACAAATTTTAGGTGGTCTGTAAATAATATTGTTAACGGTGGAGCGGAAGACGTCCTGGTGACGGACCGGCAAGGAAGTAGCACCGGCGGTACTTTCTGGAACCAACACGCACTGGAGGCGGCCCAGGGGTCCCTGGCGAGGCTCACCATCGATTAGCAGCCGCAGGCTTCGATTAAACAGTTTCCCGTCGGTGATACTTGCTTGAGCTTCCACGCCACGTCAACGTATGGGCACCGGCTAGCTGTGAAAAGAGTAAAGAACAAGAGAAAGTGTGTAAATTAAAACATGGGGCCAGAGAAGAAGAAAATATATTACAAAAGATGGACAGACAGAAAATAGACATAGAAAAATATACAATATATACAAGAGCAAGGCAAGAGGCTTGAACCGGCGAAGCCGACCAGGCTGACCACCGCTGCTGATGGCAGACGACTGGTCAAGAGCGATGGCCGGAGGCTGGTTATATATGGTGGTCTTCGGTCACGTAGGCCCCGCAATTCCGGGAACAGTTAATGATCCTCTTCGCCGAAAAAAGGGCCCGTCCTATTGTTCCACACTGGCAGCTGCACATTTTGGAAAATTATCTCGTTTGGATTATTTCAATAATGCGGAATTTATGCAAATTATTATTAGGAGCAATGGGTAGCTCGTAAAATGGATTAAAATATAATTACGCATTTGTTACGACGTTCAGATAAACTGAACGCCGGTAACAATATGTGGACTTGGTTGGTTCTGGTTCTGGTTTAAATCGATGGGAGGGCAGAGAGTTTCGCCACACGTAGACCCCAATGGACCCTTTATGCGTCCTCCCATCTGAGTCCTCATTCCTTGCACGGTTAAGCCAACCCAAGGCATTGGCAAATGCCAGGACTGCAGCAAGAGGGACTCTGAGGATGTCTGATGGATTTAGACATCCCTCTCCCATTGTGAATTTACGTAGGTTAGATAACACGGGGCAGTCAAGAAGTACATGCTCCGCGGTCTCCTCTTCTGCTTCACACCCTCTACAGATAGAACTAGATTGTAGTCCCAGTTTGTACAGCTGTGATCGTAAATTGTAATGTCCTGTAAGAAGCCCTACCACCTTCCATAGGTTTTCTATGGACAGTTGCATACAGTATCTGGCCGTTTTGGTGTTCATTGCGATGAAATTTTTTGAGACTCTACAGCCAGGTATGTTGTCTCATCGCTCCTTATGGCATCTGATTGGTGCAGTTTTCAGTAGGGTACTCAGATCTAGCAGAGAGGGGTTCGGTCCGCTTACCGTTTGTCCGGATGCCTTCCTCGCCAAACCATCTGCTATTCTCTTCCCTCTGCTATTGTTGTGTCCTTTTACCCAGCATAGAGTTACCTCGTGTGAAGGTCCTGGATATGTAAATGGTTGTGTTAAAACAATTAAATGATCTAAATAGACAGCAATTCGTAGATCAAAGAGTATGCGCAAAAATTTAAATAACTCATGACATAAATCGTCACATATACAAAATGACAAAATAAGCTAGTAATGGCCAAAATATGGCCTAAAATAGCTAAAATATAATTCTAGTGAGGATACCATCATCCAATAATATGGAAGAATATTACGTGAACTCCTCCCGCATGTTCCCTGCTCTAAATTATTAAGTAGTTTGTAAATTTATATTGATTGTTAGAATATATCAATACATCAATAAATCAATAAATCAATAAACATTACAATAATGCCTTTAATTAATTAGTTTCCTTCCAGTAGATTATTAGTCTTAGTGTGTTTTCACTATCACTAATACTTTTATTTATTTTTTGAATTATGCCAATTACCTTTCTTGTTCCTGCTTTCTTATGCGGTATCTGTTGTATAGACAAGCTATCTCTAATTCCTATACAAGAACGAAATGTATAAGTAAATGGTTCATCTTAATTGAATAATATAACTTTGAGCTAACGTAGGTCGCCTTTTATTTATAAGTGTTTGTCTTTGTTTCAACCTATCTGAGATAAACTTTTGAAAAAGCAGGATAGATGAACTTGAAAATTTTTAGACCTGCTGAAATAGTTGTTGAAACTTACCTGCGGCCGTTTAAATCGGTCTAATCGCCGTAATGCCAAAAGTATTTTAATGACTAAGAAATTAAGCTTTGAGCATTAACTACAAAAATGTAAGGATTTTATTTTATCCGAAGTTGGAATTACTTGAAATGAATGACGAAATTTTAGTATAAGATTTTTAAACCAATTCGTTATGTATTTAAGACGATATGATCTGTAGTTTTCATTAAATCTTATCTCGAAGTTCATACCTATCGCTCCTACATATGTACTATTATATTCGGAACATATAAATTTAGCACAAAAGTTAAGAATTTTTTATTTTTGTGTTCTATAATCTTAGGATAAATGAGTACGTTAATAAAGTTGTTTAATTAATTAAATCTTGAATTAAACTAATTAAACATCCATTTTACTAAGCGATTGAAATAATTTTGTTTAGCTCTAGCTGATTCTGATAATGGAAGTATAAAAGCTCAGTGTATCATTAAATGGAAGGTCGATAATTTATAAGATAAGGCATGATTAGAATTTTATGGAATTGTGCAGTTAACCATAGTAGGTTTTCTCAATATCTCTAATTGAATATTATTATTTAAATGAATGAGCGAAAGATCTAAGAAATTAAGATTTATAGATTAAAATATTTGTTAAGGAGAATAATAATAGGTCAGTCTGGAGAGAATTTTAACACAAGGCTGCAAGAAATAACAATTATGTAAATAAATTATAATATCTAATTTGGATGAAATAATTTATGAGTGAAAGATATAGCTTCTTTAATATTTTTTGAATGTTAAATTTAAACTGTTAAAACAAATGAACTATTACAAATATATATTTTTTTACTTTCAGGTACGTGAAGTTTCATATTTTCTCCCATGCGAATGGAATGGTAAGCCACTAAATAATGACTAATTTAAAAATATCTAATTGATACAGTGAATACAATTTATATACTAGCTTTGCTTATATAGATGGTAGTTAAGAAAACGTAACTTTCAATTAAAACGTTAATTAAAAAAATACTGTAACATTTTTACTAATCTACAAATTACTATATTAAAATTTATTGATACATTTGTCAAGAAAACAGTTAAACCGAGTACATAAATTAAAGGAAATAAAAGTATTATATTAATTCATTTCTTATTTTTGCTAATAATTGACTTGATACGAAGAATACATACATTGGATCATGTAAAATATTGGTTATTGATTATGAAAGATTTTATAAAATGGAAAAATCTTAAATTGAACTAATAAATATAATAAAAGGCCCATACAAAATTACAACCAGTTTATATAAAAACATATGCAATATTCAAAACCATTTTATATATTTTAAAATTAATTCAAAAGAGTAACAAATTTAAAAATTATTTTAGAATAAAAAACGTATATTTAACAAAATATTTAAAATAATAAAATGTTATATTTATGCCAAGGAAACTGATACTCAGCTTTTTAGACATAGTAAATCAATAAATTCAATTATAAATAAATCACAATAACGACAATATTCATCTTATTTTTAAAAAGAATCCTCTCTTATAAAGCATACAGAAAACTTAATTACTTCCTGCTACCAGTATAATCAATTTTAAGAACACTAAAAGCATTTATAATTTTAAAAAAAAATACAACACCTCAAAATTAACCCAACTTAAAAAATGATGTTCTAACCGATTACCAAACAAATTCGTTTGTGTTCTGCATTTATATAATTTGCAACAGACTTCTTAATTGCAATTCATTTTCTAATAGCTTTAACATTAGAAACGAACGAGGATAATAGTCGAATAAACAAGAAAACTTTAGTGCCTCCATCCTAGACATATTTAACACCTAAATATTTTAACAGCTCTCCCCGTCGTAAAAACGACAGTAACAGATCCGATAAATCCTGTAGAAAAAGGACTGCACAGGCGGGGGCGGATTTGCGAAATAATTAAGATCGGAATGCATGGTCCTAAAGTTTCAATTAAATCGTTTGATAATTGCACAGCCCGACAGAGAGAAGGAGCGGAGAGCGTTCCGTTAATAAACAGTGCGACTGCTTGATGTCTTCATTTCCGCTTTAATTAGTTCAAGCTGTCAGTAATTTAGCTGCAATTCTCGTCAGTGGGAGAGAGGGCAGGCCCTTCCTTCTTCGATAATTAGCAGCGAGTTACGATCCTAAGTGCGCCTTAAATTGCGCTGATTTTAATTTCGGAGGCCCCTTAAGAAAATTATTATTGGGCCGGTCGATGTTCATCTACATGATGGTGAAAGTGTAGGGTGGGTAGAATATTTTACTTCAGTATTTTATTAAGTTTTTTACTACAATTAATAATACTTTAATAGATTATTAAATAAAGTATGATTTTCATGATTCAAAGAAGTTAGTTTCTTTGCAATTCTTAATGCTCACAATTAAAGAGCCAAAACTTTCCAAGCAAATTTTGACGTTTTTCTTGGAGCAAAGAATTAAAGTTAGTGGTTTCTTAAAAGATTAGAAAAATATAGGAATTTATAAAACAATACGCCATGATTCGATAATGTTATGTAGATTTAATCATACAGACAATAGCACAGTATAAACATGCATTTCATTTACATTTATTTTGGGAAAGAAAGTATTGAGCAAGAACAACAGGAGTTCAAAAAGATAGCGACAATGAAATAAATACATTTAAACAAAAAACAAAGTATTGAGTTTAAAATTTCATTGAATCAAAAAAAAGCCCTAGCCCAGTTTCTACAACTAGAAAACAAGTTCAAGAAAGTTAGTTATCCTACCAAAAATTCATGCATGAGATTTTAAACTTCATAATCGCTTTAATAAACTGTCAGATATTTTGGCTATAAAATTCTTGTAACTTTAACACAAGTCAATAAAAAAGTATAAAGAACACATTTAATTGGGCTATATAAACTAATAAACTCAAAAGAAACTTGCCCTAACTAGGATTTTACATTTCATACACTACGCAGTGCGCTAGAATAAGCGCAACCAAACCACGACTAACTTTTAACGTCTCTGTTAAAACAGCAACAAGCCTAATTAAAATGCTGCACGTTAGATCTTATTTATCTACACATTTATATAAATAACAACAAATTGCGACTGGCTATAAGTACAACAATGTTTTACGTTAAGAGTTAAGTTAGTGAGTAATACTCCCAGGTATTTATTACTAATTGGATCAATTATTTAACACTATTTGAAGCTGTTAAATAAAGTGACATTAATTAACAACAACATATGTAATAATATAAATAAAAAAAGAAAATTATTTTTAAACTAAAAAAATTCTATTAAATAAAACGCAACAAAGGGAAACAAGTTTTTCGATTAACTTATCTTAATGTTGCATATAATTAAGGCCAAATTTAATAGAGCCGAAGACATGTTTTTATATGTGTGTTTAAATTTTAAAAGATATTATTTATAATAAAATGTATTAAAATCCTTTGCTGTAGAAAATTAACTAATAATTAGAAAACACGAAAACATTTCGCAAATCTACAACAATGAGGTATTAGCCAGAAAAGTAGTTATTCCAATAAATGATTTGTTTTATAGTATTAATAAGACTCATTGTTGTAGATTTACGTGTTTTTATAATTATATTATTTAAAAATCATCACTATGTAATTCGTATTTTAATAATTTTTCACATGAAAAAAAAAATCTGCAGATTTTAGCTCTTATTTTTCTGTTAAGTATATTAGAATTTGAATTTACACAATAATAAAAGTTCTCGATACAATTATTGTTCAATAGTTTTTAAAAGTGGACTTTTTCTCTCACCACATATATGTTTCTTGTGATATATCTATATTTTATTTATTTCTATGGCTATGTATTAAATCAATCAATATCTAATTCTAAATATCTCAATTAGCATTCTAGAATTCCAAAAAAGTAATAGAATTATGCCTTTTAAACGAATCAAGCGCATTTTCAGGCGTCAAAAAACGTTAACCTGGTAATTTATTTTTGCTTTGCACGGATAAAAAGAAATAAATTCAGGGCTGTAGGTTAAATGATCCATCAATTTTACTTTTTCATTTCTTACAAAGTGAATGATGCGCCTTTCGTCGTTTGGTTTCCTTTATTTTTACCAAATGGTTGTGTACAATTCAGAACTGACTGTTCAATATTGCACAAATGGTATAACAGTTGTTGTATGTCCGGTTTTTCAAAAATGAAAGATTTGCTTCGAAGTGCTTTGGGTACTTGATTGGATTTGGCTACTTTTTACTTTTAGAAATTCTTATATGCATATTTCTATGATTATTTACCTGTTATATCATAGACGTCTTTTGATGCACCACAATCGTATTTTTTGAGAATTCCCTCGTTCGATTGACCCGAGCCTTTTTTTGAGCGATTGTTAGATTATGTGAGATCCAACACAAAATTATTACACTGTCACACTAACACATAAAATAAGGTCTTCAAAAATTGAAGCTAAATTTACCAGAAATGGTCAAAATATTGCCCTAGTATCTACAATCGCCTGATATTCTTCATCTCCAGCTAATAAAAGTCATGGGTCGAATTTTGAAGTGATTTAATTTTTCTGTATGTATTTTCTGTTTATTTTTAATAGTTAAAGTTAATAAATAAATAAATAAACATTTTTTGTTGACTACCAAATGATTATGCAGTATTGAATGCATTACAAAGAGTGCCCCAATCTCACGAACGTTACATGAAGGTATTGCAATATCAGTTCACGCAGAGCATCAATGTTTCTGAAACAAAAACCTACTTTTTAAGACCTTCACGAAATTCATTAAAATTGGCCAACTTCAACCACGGTTAAATTTCATATACGATCTATTTAATTGGTTCTTGATTGATTTTATCGATGCATTGTTGTTAAGTTAATCCACGTTGAAATTTGTAAGAACTAATCCTACGGAAATGTTCCTGACATAGTTCCGTTCCTCGAAAGTCGAATTTTATTTTGGGACGTCGGTTGTCAGATGGCAGCACCTTGATCGTCCATTTCCAAAATATAAAAGGTAATACTACCTAGATATTCCATAATATTATTAAATGAGAGACAATTATTTTTATTTTATTTCTTAAATATGTGAACGATTTTCATTTTTTTAAACACCAAACTTGCTTTTTCTATATTAAAATTGGGTCATTGGTAGAATATTGGAACATATAGTTACAATTTTTTTGTTAGTCAAATTTATATTAGTAGAGTGAATACATTAGATACATGAAAAATGAATTAAATCCTAAGAGGTAAAGTATTTTAGAGAATATAATTAAATTTGTGTGAGTTATTAGAAATTTTAGTAACTTGCAGTATTAACTATAATGATATAAAGAAAAATATATTGAATTGACGAGGCGGATACATGATGAAACTCCATAACAAATTGAAATAAAACAACACAGTTGGGAGGGTTTCACATTTATTGTTGAACACTGCAACATGTATCACCACACATTGGTTTCATCAGACAGATGAATAATAATTTAACAAATCACCACTGTGTGGTGAAACATGTTGCAGTTTTCAACAATAAATGTGAAACCCTCCCAACTGTGTTGTTTTATTTCAAAGAAAAATATACTACAGACAATTATTTATCACGAAAACCTTGCAAGAGAGAAAAATAACTTTGTAGTTAAAACTCTAAACTCTAAACTAGTTTTAGTTTGGTATTTATATGGATATTTTTGTCTTTTTCTTCATTGGTTTATTTCACTCCTAAATTTCGTCCACTAAGTGAACATTTTCAATAGCAGTACTAAATTAAATTTATTTGTAAATAAAACCATTGAAGAAAAAGGATTACTAATAGTTTCATTTCATTAGTATTTATATCATAAATTACCAAGTAGTAATGGCCGTAACCGTAATTTCTGCAGATTTTATCTAATATACTCTAATGTTACACATAAATCAATCAATATTCCTATTATTATGTAACATGTTTAATTAATAGAATGCTTTTTCAGTAGTTACTTAATTAATACTTAATTGAAATACAGTTATATTCCTTTATTTACTTTTTAATTTTTCACTGCTAAATGTACATTCCGGGCACTATGTACATTTAGCAGTGAAAAAATAAAAAGTGAAGAAAGGAATATAATTGTATTTCAATTTCTATATTTCAGTTATATTCCTTTCTTCACTTTTTATTTTTTCACTGCTAAATGTACATTTCGGGCACTATTTACATTTAGCAGTGAAAAAATAAAAAGTGAAGAAAGGAATATAACTGTGTTTCAATTAAGTATTAAATTCTAGTTTGAAAAAAATATCTCTTAAGTTTCTCTGATATTATTTGATGAAAATTAAATCTTAATTTCAATTTCCGTCATTTGTACTTAGTTCTATTATCAAAGCCCCAAAAATGTATTTCTGTTAAAAATTTGTATCCGAAAAAAATCACGTTCACAATACTTTTCCATATTTCGAACAGGGAAAGTAAAAATATATTTGAAAGGCGGGTTTTAAAATGGTAGACCAATATTGAAATAATATTTTGAACTAAATATAATGCACCACAAAGTAAACGCCTACCATCAATTAAATATAAATTCCTTGCTTCGCTTATTTTCGAATTTTAAAGTTAATAAAGTGTATTTCTTAATTTTTAATATTTTGGACTTTATTATCTTTCGTGAACTTACTTTTGAAGAAAAGAAATAACTTATTTAATTTGATTGTAATTTGAAAGATAATATTATACTAGGATGATCAGGTAGCCATTGTTAATTTCTAAATTTCAAGTTAAATTTAGTAATTTATTGATTTAGTTTATCATAATATAAAACATATTACTTAACCTAAAATTTAGCATATTGCAATATTCAATTAAATTACTCTGCAGTTTTCGAAATATATTAAAACTGTCTGATAGTGGTGAGTTGGACAGGTCCGTTTGGTCTTTTAATAAATTTCCCGTTCTTTTTCTTTTATTAATTTCTATTGTTCTCAGTGTATCCACCTTTCTGCTATGTAAAGTTTTTTAAAGTTGTTGTTAAATTGGTGGTTTTCTTCTATTAGATGATTGGCATACGTTAAATTTGTTTTCTTATTTTCGTAGTTTTTCCTATGTTCTTAATTTTGTAAACAGGAAGATCATGTACTGACAGAATAAAGGAACATAGGAAAAACTACGAAAATAAGAAAACAAAGTCAACGTACGCCAAACATCTAATAGAAGTAAACCGCCAATTTAAAAACGATTTTTTCCTGCATCAATTAAAGTTTTTCTTATTTAAAACCGACAATAATCCAGAAATCTTTAAAATTTTAATAAATTAATAGTAAACCAAACAAAACACATAACAATAATATACATTTTTATTGACAATTTTTTATATGTTTACATTAATAGATAATGAGGTCTTATTGGATTAATTTGTCAAAAGGTTATCGACTAGATGGCGACTTATGACGTTAGTCGTTAATATGTAGGTGGATGGAACGATGAAATAAATTAAAATATGGTATTTATTTATTCATTAAAGGGAGATTCCTTTTTACACAAATTTAAATTACAAATATATAATAATACAATAAACATATATAATAAAATAAAACTGAAATTATAGATAAGATATTATAAATATTTAATTAACATTTGCTTAAAATGATGAATATTTGAGTTAAATAAGCTGAACCACCATTCGTCCGAAAGTTTATTTGCTGTTTACATCATTCATGCCATTGGATTGAAGTGTCAGAGGTTACACTGAAGGTCTTCACTCGAAATATTTGAGAGTTCCTGAGAATTCTTGAATGAGCATGCACATAAAAAATCAGCTGTTCCAAAAGATAAGTACAGTCTATTGTAGAATTGATTATTTTATGAAGTGTGCACAAATCCGTTATAACACGACGGTCAGACAGGCTTCTGTTAACTAGTTCACACATTATGTCAGAAAAACAACCAGGTATATATTGGAGAAACTTTATCGATCGAAGAAATTTACGTTGGATTGATTCAAGTCTATTAGAGTATATTGACGTATATGGAGAGCAAACCACTGATGCATACTCCATATTGAAACAAACGAATGAATAGTAGAGCCTTTTTAAACAAACTGGACCAAGATTTTTGCCTACTCTCAATACAAAGCCCCACATTTTTAGCGCTTTATTCGAAATATTGAGAATATGTGTGTTAGATGTATGAGTTTGATAAAAAAATACTCCTCATTCTTTCACCTCAGATAGATATTCTGCTGTTGTCAATTTCGTATGTATAAACCTCAGTTCATTTTTTCGGAGAGAAGCATATTTTGTTGCATTTACTCACATTCAGATAGAGTTTATTACTGTGGTACCAGTTGTTAATTCTGTCTAAATCTTTTTGTAGGCCGAAGCAGTCCTCCAAGGTGCTCACTTTACGAAATATTTAGATATCATCAGCATAAATTAGCATCTCACTATTCGAAATTAAATTCTCTATATCATTGACAAATAGTAAGTGAAGTAAAGGTCCGCAATGTAACCCTTGCGGCACACCGGATGTAACAGAAATTGGTTTTGATATAAAGTTGTTAATTTTTACCATTTAAAATCTATTCATTAGAAACTCAGATATCCAACTAATAGTCACATAACTAAATCAGAACGGTTTTAATTTATCCAATAATAATTTGTGGTTAACTCTGTCGAATGCTTTTGAAAAATTAAAATAAATACAATCCACTTGACTCTTTTTCTCCAAAACATCCACCAGATGTTGATCAAACGACAACAGGTTAGTTAGTGTTGACTGTTCTGAGACAATCCACGCTGATTCTTATATAAAACATTTTTATACATCAAATACAGCTATTTAGCCAACACCTGATCCAATAGTTTGGTATGAAAGACTGTGAGCATGCCCCTCTATAATTTGAAATGCATTCACGCCTACCTGATTTAAAGATAGGATGTATATAGGTTAGTTTCCAAGCCTAAGAGAATATACCCTTCGACAGGAAAATAGAAAACACGTCATTAAAAGGACTGCATACAGAATAAACACAATCTATGATGACATAAGGTGAAATTCTATCAGGACTAGAACTTTTATTGGGTTTAAGTGAAATGATTTCATTAAAAATGTCCTTCTTAGAAGCAAATAATTTAGAATAATTTATAATTTTGGGTTTATATAAAAAAAATGTTAAAACCGTTACCCGTCGCGTAAACTGAACCAAAAAAATTCTAAGGCATCTGGTAGTTTTCAAATTTTGTATATACTTCCAAAAATAATTGGAATTATTGTTTATTCTCGATTCAACATCACCTTAAAAGTGTGAATACAAAAAATAACTCCTTATATTGCGAACGTAATGCTTTGGATAATAAGTAGTCAGAATAGTTTCCAGATTGTTTATATTTGATATAGATAGGACTTATAACTAGGGTTTCTAAGAAGACAATAAGACGGATAGTATGTGGAAGTTGAAAGGATTGTTTGAGAAGTCTCAGATAGGTAACGAATGCGTTCTTGAATTGAGATAACTAAGGTAGTATCACAGATTTTAGAATGATTATATAAGGGATTAAGCGGGTGCTGAGTATTATTAGGGTACGAAAGGATGCTCGCTCATTAACTTCAGTATTGCGGAGGTTTGTATACGGTATACAGCTGTTCTATTATTTTAGTATTAATACCATTATTTGTATGTTAAACTTCCTGGGAGTTATTTTACTTTTTTATTATAGCAGTTTATTGATATTTTGGTATATGGTTATGGCCAAATATTTAACAGTAATTATATATTATGAAATAAAGACATTGCAAGGTGAATTATTGATTAGATGACAAGGACTTACTAGCTATCATTTGTTTGATTGATTTTAATGCCCTATTTAGAAAACCATTTTTTAAGGGTGTCAGTAAGCTATTGAAGTAATTTAAGGGGTTTTAGTAGTGTGATATCATGTATGCTTAGAGCAGTAACATCTGCAAATTGAAGGAGATATTTGGGTGGATTAAAGTAGAGAGGGTCAGGGTTGTAGACATCAACGTAGAAAATATTGTATAACGGAGACGAGATAGGAGAGCCTTAGGGGAGTACTTGTTTGGGAGTAAAGGTAGAACATAATGAGTTGTGGATTTTGACTTTTAGGGATCTATTAGAGATGAATTGTTTAATAATGAAAATGATCTGATGAGACATAATTAGGAGGTGGCACTTGTATATGCCTTGATGCCAGACGGAGTCAAAAACTTTTTGGACATCCAAAAATATAGCTGAAGAAGCTCTGCCTTCAAGCTGATATGTTTGATTATTTGAAACTAGAAGAGTGAGTGGAAGTTGATCGACAGAACAGAAAACTAAACTTTTTTTAGGGATGTGGTTGGAAGTTCTCTTTTGAGAAGGGATTCATACATTTTTCCAATAACAGGTACGGGTGGGTTGAGACGATAGGTGGATAATAAAGTGGAGGGTTGGTCGCGTTTAAGGAAACAAATTACAATTCCTATTGTCCACACTTTTGGAAAGTATTATTTTTCATAAAGAAAGTCAATGTTATTAAGGATGTGGTCGTGTATGTAGAATGGAAATGATTTTATAATGTGTCTATGTATGTGGTCATGTCCAGTCGCTGTATTTTACCTTTCTTTAAAACATCAAAGTAGTCATGTTTAAAAATTTCCGTCGGTTCTGAAAAAAAAAAATTAATGTTTGAGAAATGGTTCAATTCAGTCTTGTGTCATTGAATAAGTCGAGTTGAATCTTAAATTGTCGTCTTTTTGTATTTGCTTAGTTTGTTTATCTTCGACTACTTTTTTTCCTTTTGAATCGTTAATTTTATTACTTGTTTTTATTCAAGCGTCTGTGTTGTACTATTCCGAAGATTAAATCTCTTTTAAGTTTTATATTTTTAATGTTCTAAAAATCAAAAAGTAGATAAAGTTTATATTTTAAGTTGCCATGTACTTCTAAAGCCTTACACTAAGATTTCCACCTTAATGGTATCATCTTGCTTTGTTGCTTTGATAAGTGGAGTGTTAAAACACCAAAATAAATCTCTACTTTCTTGCCCTTACTTACGCTATGCTCATGAGATCTAAATTAGATCGAATAAAATAATTTATTTGTTGTTAGTTCATTTATTAAACTATACTATTTTATGAAATAGAAAAATGTTAATGTAATTTATAAAATATTATTATTAAATATCAAGGCTATATTTGATATCTGACTAAAAATATCATTATATTAAAACTTATTTTAAATAATAACTGACGGAAATTGTAAGGATTAATAGTGTTGACAATGAATGATTAAACATACTTGAAAATTTTTATTATTTAAAAATGGCATTCGTTAACAAATATGTGGACACTTTCAAATATTTGTTTATGTAATTATATTTTATGATAAAATGTTACTTAAATTATAGCAATTTTAATATATGAAATTAATTTATTTAAAAACCCTATATCACATAATTTTAATAATACCAAATTATCATTATAAGTTGTGGTTTAAATTACTCCTTATTTAATAAATTTGTTTAATTTCTTTATTATATTATTAAGGACGAAGTGTTTTGAAATTAATTTTATCAATCAATGAAATTATATCTCTCATTGGGGCTTCGTGATATGACAGACTGAAAGCTGGTGTTTAACTTTCGTTCACTAACAACACTTACATTTTAGATTGACAGTTACTAATTTTCGATGTGCACGGAATATTTCCCTTGTAATCATCCCCCCATCAGAAGGTTAATGAGAGTTAAGATCGAATTCCCCCGAATGAACTGACTGACATCGCCGGTTTTTGAATATAAGAGGGTCGAGACAAATGGCTTCGCGCCCGGAGTTATTGTCTTGGTGTTCCCGTGACAACATGCACAATCCTGTATTCCTGTCGTCCTGTTGAATCCGGCGTGTTCTGCGTTCCACCCTCCGGTGACGTGATCGCGAGTATTGAGCTGCTTCGCTGTACCGTGGTTAATTTATGGGGTTTCAGACACGCCGGAGATAATTGAATTTTCATTCATGGCTGAAATTTGTTTTCCGCGACAGAAGGCGACCGGTTTTGTTACTTTCATTGCTAATTATTTAAACGATGGCTCTCTAGGAATTGCCTTTGATGACTCCCGGAGTGAAAATCGACGCGGGGAGGATTTATATCATTCCGACATGCAACTCCGTCGCTGGCAACGGCCGGATCAATATTTATAAATCATTGCGAAGATAATAGGAATACTGGAATGGTCGCTAACAAAAGGGTATGATGTGGAGAGGTATCACAACAGTTAACAGCATCACGGCTGAATTATTAGCGAAGCTAATTAGCAAAGCGTCGACAGACAATGCCCGATTGGGCACACATATCTCGGCCTCCGTGTATAAATTATGTTTATCTTCTTTCCGAGTATTGCCGCATTCTTTAGCAACAAGTACCGACGATGGCTTGTTTACAATTAAAAGTTAAGAGTGCCAGGAGAGAGCACAATAACCCCGCTTGTTTCGTAGATTCAATGGACAACAGATACTCGACTACGCCAGAGGTGTCATTCTCATGTCTTTGGCACTTGTGCGCCCCTGCGGCTGTGTAACACCGTTGTCGCGTTAAGTGCTACCCTAATTGATAGATAACACCCCCACAAGTACTGTAATTAAGCAAGATTACGAATGGGGTCAACGGATTTTAATTCAAAACAAAACCAATTAATAATATCACTCATAAAATATGAACAAATCTATTTTTTAATAACAACATATGTATATTTTTTCTGTTGATTGTTGTACAAATAGATTAAATAATTAGAATATATTTTTTTCAGATAAAAACGGACTCAGTTTTTTATTAAAAATTATCGAATGTGTATAAAGTTACTAGTCCTGATTTTTATATATCTTTTTTTATCTAAGAAAAATAATTTCATAATGTATAGTTAAAATGCAATATCTAGTTCTTGTTAGTCCTAAGCGACTCCATATAATTGCATAAATATTTAAATAAAACTAATTATTTCCTTCCCTTAAATACAAACTATTTTTGAGTTTTCAATTTTTTTGAATAATATTCATTATTACAAATATATTGTGCAAATATTAAGGTTTTGTAGCGGCCGCTCGACGTTTTACAATTTTAGTTACGCATTCGATACATAGTTAAGACGGCAAAGGTTTAATCAAAATCAAGCATAGATACACTCTTCCAATTAGAAACCAAGAGATACTAGAGTACTACTATAGAATTCACTGAATCCTTGAAATTTTAAACTATATGACTATTTTAAGTAGTATTTCAAATGAGATTATTACAACTGTGTAGCGGTTACTTAACCATAGATACATTTTATGGAAGATATTGACTCCACCCTTCTAAGGATCTAGCAAGATTCTTTTTTTCAACGTTCCTAACTTATTTTTATAATACAATTTAAAATATAGATCTTGACTTTCAAATGATTTTAATTAAATCAATTAATTTTAAAGAACTGGCTTTTAACATAAAATTATAGATACAATTTCGAAGCGAACTAACAATGGAATTAATTTGCTTAGATTAAAATAACTTAATTGTATTTACTTGTACTATTTGTACCTTAATAATGAAATATATTAAATCTTCATTAATATATTGTTTTAATTCATAAAGTTTATCTAAAGTAATTAAATTTGTAAATTACTATATGTAAATCTTTAAATATTAGATTAAGTCAGCCTTGTGTCGGCGTGAAAAATTGCTCCTCAGATTAGACAATCAGTGACCAGTTATTAATTATTCATTAGGGTCAAATTTTCGGTAATAAATCAAAGGCGCAAACGATAAAAATCAGCTAATTACTGGCGCCGGTGACTGACTGACTGACTGAGTCAATTAAAGTCAAAACTTATCCAGGAGTTACGATGATTCGAACATTTAAACTGGACTGTTCGCAAAGGGAGGGTTAAATGTTGTCTGTAACAGGCATATGTTACATATATTACATCCCCCGTAGTTTATCATCCGCACATGTGATGATAGAGGGATGACATGACATTGGCTATTGAAGATGTGCATTCGACTGTGCGCCCTTTCCACAATTTATTTAAGTGGAGTGCGTGCTGTGAACATGTCCATATATAAAGGGATGATGCCTTTATACGGGGATTTATATCTGATTTTTTGAGTGTTGATTTAATTGTGCACGATTAAAGTTAACCTCTCTATTTAATAAAATCCTTCCAGTTGTTGAGTTTGATCTATAAAATTTATCCTCAGGTAGATGAAGAATGTATTCATTAAATAAAAAAGGGAACCTAAGAATGTAGGTCATGGATTTTGTTATTTTATTGTAATGAAATTATTTGGTCTTTAAATTGGATTTGTATATAAGTTTTATTATTTAAATGATCCAAATTTATAAAAATAATACTATCCTCAGAACCACTTGCCCCAACATTTATAATTATTTGTTTTACATCAATCCACAAACTAATTTGTTTATAATATATTAATTATTTTTATATTATTTTGGATATTATTACAAATATATATATTTTTTAAATTTTACATTTCTTAAATCGGATTTTAAGATAAGTCTAGATACTTAAACTTACAAAAATAATTATGAAATTATGAAATTATTAGTTACTTCTAAAATATAATTAAAAAATAATATCTTAATTAAAATAATATCATAAAATTATAAATGGATATTTCTCGAAGATAAATATATTGGTATATACGGGGGTGTTTTTAAGTCCACAAAATGAAATAGAGATGTAATAATATTATTTTTATTTTTCAAAATATTCACTTGCAACCCTTAACCATTTCCCAGATCTATTAATTAACTTGTGAATACCTTCATTAAGAAGTATATATCCTTCTCTAAAAAATACGCTGAAACTGCATCCTTCACTTCACTACAACGGCAGAAAATTTCTTTCCTCGAAGCTCTTTTTTCAGAATTGGAAAGAAATAACAGTCGCTGGGAGCCAAATCTGGGTATAAGCTGGGTAATCAATGATATCAAAGCTTTGTGCTTAGTAGCCAACACAGCTCGACTCTTTTGAATAGGAGCATTGTCGTTCAAGAGCAGGATACCTTTGGTTAATTTTCCTCTTCTTTTCCCTGTGATAGCATATTTTAACTGCTGAATTATAGTATTCTCGACGCGCTGCTTTTTTGTGGCGGTGTAAGCCATCTAGGCACCCATCTTGCACTGACTTTTGGCATACCAAGATAATTATGGAGGACCTTAAAAATGGTTGTTTCAGATTCTCCAACCATGTCTGCTAGTTGTTCTTTCTTTAAACGTGGATACTTCAATATTAATTTTTCGATATTTTCGATGAGATCTGTAATGGTGACCTAAACAGATCGCCAAGGTTGAAAGCAACTTCATAAATAATAGAAGAAAAATCATATTTAATTTAAACAATTGGTTTATATCTTTTAATCTTGCCAAGGGTGATCAAATCATTAACCAGAGCACAATGCTTACACAATTTTTCCTAAATAAAACATAATTTTATAAGTATTCACGAGAATATTGAACGCACATGGAAAGGCTTGAGTTCACACATAGATGATCTTCCACTCCGGTGAGGATATTGCCACTGAAGCTCTGCTTAATGATTTTCATCATTTAATTTGCCAAATATAGCTTTTATATCTCCAAAAGGAGAACATTATTATACTCATTGAGTTATGTCAAATATGACATTCTCTGAGAGACAATAAACATAAAGATGTATTAGGGCCATTTCATTTGACTTCAGAAGTTTAAGGCTTTTAAAAATGAATTATTTAATTCTTTTATGCAGTATATAATCGCTTATGTTGAAAATATAGACATAACAAAATGGATATTTTAATACATTTACATGTTTATATTTGAAATAACAATTATTGTATTTTATTCTCTGCCTCTTGTCTTTGAAGACTTTGTCAGTGTAATTGTTCATTTCCTAATTTAATGAAACCCTACTCGTGAATCCCGTGCCCTTTGATAATAAATTGCATCGGATGCGGGAAAACAATGTTGGGGTTGAGATGATTGATCAAAGTTGTGACTTCGCACAGCAGTAATGACTCAATTATCAAATGGCTCGAGAAATGTAACCTTAATAGCATCCGATCGCATTGTGCAAGTGATAAAGCGTCAAAGGCAAAGAGGGTGCACGGAAAACATCTGCTTTCCCCCGTTACAGGGCGATCATTTAACACTCTCCCAAACAAGCTATCGTCCATTCAATCCCGTGACACTTTTTTAACATCTAAATCGTGGATTACACAATAAACGGCAAAATTGACCAAATTGCACAACGAACAAATATAATCCTACTCCATAAGCTTAAGAATGAACGATAACAGGAAATTATTGAGTAAATTGTTGGAGCACATTATATTGCAACGAATATACTAAATTAACGGAGTTGTTCGCATTATTTGAATATGCATCAATATCTAATATCTGCATTATGCTTTCATAATAAATAATATTATCTTGTATCTGTTTCTCTTTCCTTGAAGTTGCGGACAATTATTCACATTTCTTACTATTTTTATCAATTCTCTAACGTAAATGAAAGAAGTTTAAACTAATTAGAGCTACATCCAACTATATGTATATAATTATGTGTTATTGAATTTTGTGAACTGTTTACGAAATAAATAATAAAGCTTAACTTTTATTGTCATCGCCCATGTAAGTTTGCGTAGGAATAACATGTCTCTAAACAAATATTACCTCCGTGCATTGAAAATATTAATCCCCCGAAAATCATATGACAAATATAGACATCAAAACGGACAATAAACCCCCTTTCCGTTCTTCTCCAACACACCACACCATCATCAAACCATCCTTCTCTAGCAATGACACAAACGGCAGATGTGTGACCGTTTTTGAATGGAAGGACGCGTGCGGGCTTAAACGGTGTCTATTAGTGCTGCCTTCAATGGACACAGTCGTACAATTATTTAATGACATTCGCTACAATGTACCATGTAGTGATGTCGATGTGACCCACTGGAAGGATTATATGGCAAATTATGGGCGAATATGATTGTATTAAATATGAAATGTTGTCGCGTTACTTTTATGATAATGTACATGATACGGATGGGATTGTAAAGTCGAGGGAGGGAGACAAAGAATCAAGAATAGTGTGCATTCAGTTTAATATTTCGAAAGTGTGAACATGTGTAGTATTAGTCTACAATTCAATTAATTCCGATTGTTAGAGTTGTGGCTAATTTATGGAATCACATCCGCACACTGCTACTGTTAAAATTTTAATATTTTTGAATATATACATCGCATAATTTCCCAATTGGCGTACTAATTTTGTTGATTTATTTCTTCATTGCATTATGGGTAAAAGTAAATTAAACAGAGGAATTCATTGTATTGTTCCTTTTTTTAAATTACTGCTTGTTGATTATGTTGCTGATATCTATAATAACAATATCTTATTAAATCACAGTATCCGTTAATCGGTTCATCCAGAATCTATGATGAGAACTAATTTTTATTCAGGTGTTTCTTTTTTACAGGATAAAATAATCAATATTAGCATAAATTAATCTCATCATAGATAGGCAAACTGCTCTTATATGCTTCTAATCTTACAATTTTGTGTATAAAATCTCTTGATATTGCAACCAATGCCTTAACCAAACAATAACGTGTAATTAGGTCACTCTTAAATGGACTCTCGGTACACATATATAAAATGCAATCAATATGCCAACTCGCTTACAAAAATTACAAAATGTATCGTCTATTAGAAGTAAAGCAATCAAATAGACAATTCTAAAATAGGTCTTAATTAAATAACGATGTTAAATTATGTCATTCTAATAATAATACACCTACAAAATACTACGAATAAACAAATTCGCTTATCTAAAAAGTAACTAAACCTTCCAATGAAAGTCATAAAATTCAAAAGACCGTTCACTGAAATATAAAATTAAGTCATAGTCATCGTAATGAATAGTAGAAAAAAGACAATAAAAATTATTAATTGACCAACATGATGATGATTACAAGTATTACTGGGTGGTAATCTATAACATAGGGGTTAAATAGAATACTTAATACGTTCATTACCACAATTATTTATTGTAATTTAATTAATTCGTAAATACAAATAAGTTTTGACATTTGATTGTTATTTTCAAGTGACAACACAGGTAATTGTATTTATACCAGATTATAAATTATTAACATCTCTGAAAAGGTACAATTACTAAAAGCGAGATTATATTTGTCCCTTGATAGGACACTGTTTAATAGTGTACAAAATAAAAGATACTAATCATAAATAATGAAAAGAAAAATGTTTAGCCGTCTATAAGATAGTTAAGTAAATCAATGTTTGATCTCACAAACAAACATTTTAAATACTTCTGTAAGTTTATATATATATATATATATATATATATATATATATATTTACATATATGTATACTTATATATTATGTTTTGTAAAATATTTTTTACAATCTATACTGTAAATATTATTATTATTATTAAGAATAGTTGCGACCATTACTACATTGTAAGTGTGTTAATTTAAATGATCATAATTGTAGGTTGTATTTGCCCTCTGTTATTACTATATATTTTGCATGTAGTAACATATACTTTTGTTAATATATAGGTTTTATAATTAAAATCACTTGGTTTGTTTCACAAATATTTTTTTATTATCGACTAGTTTCGGCTTATTGCCATTATCAAGAAGAAGGTCGAAACTAGTCGAAAATAAAAAAAATATTTGTGAAACAAACCAAGTGATTTTAATTATAAAACCTATATATTAACATAATGTTTCACCAAGTGATTAATGAGAAACAAGTATATATATATAAATATATATATATAGATATATATATAAATATAAGAATTGTGATATAATGACCGGAGTAAATATATTAAATTAGTTTATTGGGTAATCGGTCAATAAGTGAGATTATTCACTAAATACTCTTTATTCTATGCCGATATTTCGGAAAACTATGTTCCCTTCTTCAGGGCGCTACAAGGTATACAATAAACATTATAATTATAATAACAATAACTTAAACTTACAGAAACGAGGCTAGTAAAGTCCCAACTTAAAAGCTGGACATTTAGACGTCACGGAGATTATTAATGTTATAGCCAACTGATAATTTTTAAGTTATTAAAGGTAAGAAGCAAACAGAAAAAACTGTGTTATTTATGAACAACTAGGTGGTAATTTAAGAAGATACGTGTAAATGGCACTTAGTCCTTTACTAGCCTCGTTTCTGTAAGTTTAAGTTATTGTTATTATAATTATAATGTTTATTGTATACCTTGTAGCGCCCTGAAGAAGGGAACATAGTTTCCCGAAATATCGGCATAGAATAAAGAGTATTTAGTGAATAATCTCACTTATTGACCGATTACCCAATAAACTAATTTAATATATATATATATATATATATACTTTTGTATTCAAATATATCTCATGACAGTTCATGACAGTAAAAGAGCAATAGTTAGTCCTCGTTCAAAAGTGTCGAATCCAACTGAATATACTGAATTGAGGCCCATCAGTATCATACCCGTATTATCTAAACTTTTGGAACTGATGGCAGTTAAAGTTATTTGCGATAAGGTAGTATACCGATAATCAATTTGGATTCAGGCGATATATTAGTTATTATGAATCAAATAGTGCTTGCTATCGGCACTAACAAAATTCCTATATTGACTCTACTAGATTACAGCAAAGTTTTTGATCAACTATCTATTCTAGATCTATATATCTGGCGCTTTAGACTACCGCTTACCCAATAGAATGTGCTAAAGTTATTAATGTAATTTTACTTAGAGAATATATTACTAATGTTGTTCCACAAGGTTCCATATTGGATTGTTACTTTTTTTGATTTATAGCTCAAATTTATTAACATTCGAAAATATGTACGCTAAAAATGTTTATTGTCGAATTTTATCTATTACTTTGCTATGTACAAAATGTCAATTAAAGCTGTTTAAGAAAAAATCCTAGTAAGTCATCTTATTTGGAATAATAATAGGAAAAACTATTTAACAAATCAAACTCACTTTTTAATAGACTCTCCGACAATGTCAATAAACTCGTTTACGATGGAGGTTTCTACTTCGTTATACATTATTAAGTAAACACAATTTTTACGATACATTGGCGTATCATTTTCAAACCACAATTACAATAAACGCGGTGTAATGGCGTTAAAGATGGCGGTATATTTTGGGTCCAGCTGATTGTTGATTACTGAAATCCCCGGGTGGCAAAATAAATGACTGAAAGTGCACAATGATTGTTTTCAATCAAATGTTTGGCGAAAGACGACTTATTAATTTGTTTTTGTCGAAAATAGTTTAAATGTTTTCTTAATCTGGCCTTAAAATTGCGGCCAGGTTGACCCACATACACTTCCTTACAATAATCGCATGTTAATTTCTATGTCCCTGATCTGTAAGTAACTTTTGTGTTTGGGTTAAATATGGAATTTTTAGGTTTAGTGAATGGTTTGAATACAATATTGAGGTTACGTTTCTGCAAGATATTCTTAATTTTGTGTGATATAATACCAAAATATGAAAGAGAAACATATGAAATGTGTGGGTTTTGTATTTCTATACCTGCATATAAATTCTTTTAGTACTTTTTATTTTTGTTGGTTGCTTATTTTGTCGATCATTGATGTTGTGTACCCGTTGGAAACAGCAATGCTTTTTATGATATTTATTTCTTTATTAAATGAGGATTCAGAGAAAGGGACATTGAATGTGCGATTAACATTGGAATTGAAATCAAATAATTTATGCTTATAGGGGTGATTCGAATAGTTAGGAATTACTCGTACTGTGTATGTAGGTTATCTTTATATATCGAAAGTTTCATTAGTTCTGGTTATTGAGAGATCTAGGTATTTTATGTTGTTATTAGTTTCCATTCCAGGAACTAACAGACAATTTACAATTGCTGTCACAAAGATTATGTGATACATTTTAAGCTTTGTTTTTAATATCATTGTAGAAAAAATGAGCTTAAAAGTAATTTAATGGAATCCGAGTTAAAAACAATCGTGGATATACCAAACATTTTTACGATAAGACAAAAATCGTTATGTTCTCATTAAAACAAGATGTTATTGATAGCAGTGCTAAATTTCTGGGAGTGTATCTGGATACCAGACTTACGTGGCACAAACATTGCACAGAAATCTCTAAGAAACTGAGCAGAAATATTTATCTTTTGAGGTAGCTTAGTAACGCGTTGCCAGGTTGTGCTCTAAAAGCAGCTTACTATGCATTAATTTAGAGTCTTTTAGGATATGGTATTCTTGCGTTGGGGCATTTCGGTATATTATTAAGATTATTTGGGCTACAAAGACGAGCTATACGGTTAATTGATTCCTTGCACTTTCAAAGTGTACAATCACTTTTATTCGACATAATATCCTAACAGTGCCATGTATATTTATGCTAGAATTCCTGACATATGTTCATAATAATATTCAACAATATAAAAGTCATGTTAACATCCATGAGCATAATACACGAAACAGGAATCATATTTGCTCCTCTCATAGCCGCCTTAATAAAACTCATTACGGAATTATCTATTACGATCCTAAGCTTTATAATGTATTACCCAATAAACTAACTAATTTAAAATTAACCAAGTCGATCTTTTGTGGCTCCAAATACTCGTTTGGTGCATTGTAGGTGAGTGAGCTCGGATCGTCGTGATCCAAATTATTCGTAGGTTGGTTTCTCTCAATTTACTGAAAACTTCTTTTGATTTTCGAGAGCCACATAGCCGGTTTTCGTGAAAGAAACGTCACCGTTTACTTCTTAACGCTTCGAGAACGAAAAACTTTGGTTGCCTTTGCTTTACATTGGAACACTCAATACGGCTTTGAATGTATATACCACAGTTTTATTTTGAAATTATTTTACTGCACCAATCGAAACGAGCATATTTTTGAGCGTCTGTTAACAAATGTGAAATCTAACGCGAACAAAACTTCCAATCACCTAAATATTCGTGCAAAATGGTATGTATGCTGATCATACTAATGCTTATAATACATCTCTCGATTTCGTCACTAGCCGATCTTCTTCAATTAGTTTTCGCACAGCATCGATATTTTCCGGCACAACAACCGATTTTGCACGACCTTCCTTAACTTTGTCCGTGAGCGAATTACCTCCACGTTTGAACTCAGTGTACGAGCGATATACAGTGGCTGTAGATGGCGCTTTATCGCCAAAAGTTAAATTCAGTTGGTTGATGCTCTGTTCTTGAGATAGACCACGCCGAACGTCATAATAAATCATAGCTCGAAAATTGTCGCGAGTTAATTCAATCTTTTGGCCGAGATAAAACTTTCAACTGTAAACAATACATATAGTGCTCGCACGTCAAAACTTTTTGAGTACGTATAACGTCAAAAATGGCAAACCTTACGATGTAAATGTTAGGTTTCAACTGGTAATACGAATGTTGCAGGTTCTCAATACACAGCAACCCTCGTACTACACTCTTGAAAAATAGTATTCTTTGGTTATTCTAATACTAAAAGTCTAAAAATAAGTCGAAAAATAAGTTGCTATATAAATGCGGAAAAATTAGAATAACATTAGCAAATGGAATAAATGCATGTAGACATGAGTATGATTTTAGGAAAATAGGTTTTTCAACGCAATACATAAAAACCATTGTTTTAATCAGTATAAATATCTAAAACTTGCATTTGATTTATCTAGATCACTAAATGATATCTCACAATAAATATTTTCAAGAACTATATTGTTTTATAAATTTAAACTTAATAGTTGCCTAAAGATATATTTATCGTATTGTAAGAGGTTTAACAATGACACTTAATAAACTTTTCAAGAAAGGAAGCAAATTTTCTCCAAAACATTTGGTGAAAAATTCACTCGATGAATCTGAACATCTTAAATTCACAATAACCCTAATTTATTCGTAGTTAAAACATTAATTTTGCAATTGAATGTAATTATAAATGACAAATTAATAAAGGCTACAACCATTTCTTTCTCTTTTAAAAATGTATTTCTTAACTGTCTTAAACATTTTGATTCAAAGTATAATTTATAAATCTACGAATCTATTTTGTATCGCATCAGCATAACATATTTGAACATTGGAAAACGGGCTTTTACTATAGAGTTTTATAACTCCTAGTATCAATAAATTCAGAGACCAATATTGTAACATCTTTTATCTAATATGTTGTACTGGATTTTTTTATTGAGCGTTAATCTAGTGCAATTATTTATGATGTTATTTTCATGGTTTCTATAACTTCATCATAAATGAAAATAATGTTTGAAGGAAATTCAAAATCATAATTTTTGTTAGTAGTCGGTATTTAAAATATTATCTACTATATATTTAAAATTCGTTTGCCAACAATATTAAACATTCATTTTAGACAAAGAAATATGTGATGATAAAACGAGATATTGACAATTAAAACTATAGGAATATAGAGCATAAAATATAAAATGACGGTTTGAAAATAAAATTCTACAACTCATGTCATTAAATTGTCAATATCTAATTTATTATAATAGTTAGGGATTATACATTAAATATATGTTATACAAATCTCAAATAACATTAACAAACCAATGTTCTTAACTTGTAATTAGTAGCAGTAGTCTAGTAGTAGCTAAACCACGTCGTCCCTTTGTCGTGTTTTTTCTTAAATTTATATTCAT
>OZ018388.1:42170777-42376931 GCA_963969525.1 Ontholestes murinus
GTTAAAGTTAATAAATAAATAAATAAACATTTTTTGTTGACTACCAAATGATTATGCAGTATTGAATGCATTACAAAGAGTGCCCCAATCTCACGAACGTTACATGAAGGTATTGCAATATCAGTTCACGCAGAGCATCAATGTTTCTGAAACAAAAACCTACTTTTTAAGACCTTCACGAAATTCATTAAAATTGGCCAACTTCAACCACGGTTAAATTTCATATACGATCTATTTAATTGGTTCTTGATTGATTTTATCGATGCATTGTTGTTAAGTTAATCCACGTTGAAATTTGTAAGAACTAATCCTACGGAAATGTTCCTGACATAGTTCCGTTCCTCGAAAGTCGAATTTTATTTTGGGACGTCGGTTGTCAGATGGCAGCACCTTGATCGTCCATTTCCAAAATATAAAAGGTAATACTACCTAGATATTCCATAATATTATTAAATGAGAGACAATTATTTTTATTTTATTTCTTAAATATGTGAACGATTTTCATTTTTTTAAACACCAAACTTGCTTTTTCTATATTAAAATTGGGTCATTGGTAGAATATTGGAACATATAGTTACAATTTTTTTGTTAGTCAAATTTATATTAGTAGAGTGAATACATTAGATACATGAAAAATGAATTAAATCCTAAGAGGTAAAGTATTTTAGAGAATATAATTAAATTTGTGTGAGTTATTAGAAATTTTAGTAACTTGCAGTATTAACTATAATTATATAAAGAAAAATATATTGAATTGACGAGGCGGATACATGATGAAACTCCATAACAAATTGAAATAAAACAACACAGTTGGGAGGGTTTCACATTTATTGTTGAACACTGCAACATGTATCACAACACATTGGTTTCATCAGACAGATGAATAATAATTTAACAAATCACCACTGTGTGGTGAAACATGTTGCAGTTTTCAACAATAAATGTGAAACCCTCCCAACTGTGTTGTTTTATTTCAAAGAAAAATATACTACAGACAATTATTTATCACGAAAAACCTTGCAAGAGAGAAAAATAACTTTGTAGTTAAAACTCTAAACTCTAAACTAGTTTTAGTTTGGTATTTATATGGATATTTTTGTCTTTTTCTTCATTGGTTTATTTCACTCCTAAATTTCGTCCACTAAGTGAACATTTTCAATAGCAGTACTAAATTAAATTTATTTGTAAACAAAACCATTGAAGAAAAAGGATTACTAATAGTTTCATTTCATTAGTATTTATATCATAAATTACCAAGTAGTAATGGCCGTAACCGTAATTTCTGCAGATTTTATCTAATATACTCTAATGTTACACATAAATCAATCAATATTCATATTATTATGTAACATGTTTTATTAATATAATGCTTTTCAGTAGTTACTTAATTAATACTTAATTGAAATACAGTTATATTCCTTTCTTCACTTTTTATTTTTTCACTGCTAAATGTACCTTTCGGCCAATATGTACATTTAGCAGGGAAAAAATAAAAAGTGAAGAAAGGAATATAATTGTGTTTCAATTAAGTATTAAATTCTAGTTTGAAAAAAATATCTCTTAAGTTTCTCTGATATTATTTGATGAAAATTAAATCTTAATTTCAATTTCCGTCATTTGTACTCCTTAGTTCTATTATCAATGCCCCAAAAATGTATTTCTGTTAAAAATTTGTATCCGAAAAAAAGCACGTTCACAATACTTTTCCATATTTCGAACAGGGAACGTAAAAATATATTTGAAAGGCGGGTTTTACAATGGTAGACCAATATTGAAATATTATTTTGAACTAAATATAATGCACCACAAAGTAAACGCCTACCATCAATTAAATATAAATTCCTTGCTTCGCTTATTTTCGAATTTTAAAGTTAATAAAGTATATTTCTTAATTTTTAATATTTTGGACATCACTTTATTATCTTTTGTGAACTTACTTTTGAAGAAAGGAAATAAATTATTTAATTTGATTGTAATTTGAAAGATAATATAATACTAGGATGATCAGTTAGCCATTGTTAATTTCTAAATTTCAAGTTTCAATTTAGTAATTTATTGATTTAGTTTATCATAATATAAAACATATTACTTAACCTAAAATTTAGCATATTGCAATATTCAATTAAATTACTCTGCAATTTTCGAAATATATTAAAACTGTCTGATAGTGGTGAGTTGGACAGGTCCGTTTGGTCTTTTAATAAATTTCCCGTTCTTTTTCTTTTATTAATTTCTATTGTTCTCAGTGTATCCACTTTTATGCTATGTAAAGTATTTTAAAGTTGTTGTTAAATTGGTGGTTTTCTTCTATTAGATAATTGGCATACGTTAAATTTGTTTTCTTATTTTCGTAGTTTTTCCTATGTTCTTAATTTTGTAAACAGGAAGATCATGTACTGACAGAATAAAGGAACATAGGAAAAACTACGAAAATAAGAAAACAAATTCAACGTACGCCAAACATCTAATAGAAGAAAAACACCAATTTAAAAATGATTTTTTCCTGCATCAATTAAAGTTTTTCTTATTTAAAACCGACAATCATCCAGAAATCTTTTAAATTTTAATATATTAATAGTAAACAGAATAAAACATAAAACAATAATTATATACATTTTTATTGACAATTTTTTACATGTTTACATTAATAGATAATGAATGAGGTCTTATTGGATTAATTTGTCAAAAGGCTATCGACTAGATGGCGACTTATGATGTTAGTCGTTAATGTGTAGGCGGATGGAACGATGAAATAAATTAAAATATGGTATTTATTTATTCATTAAAGGGAGATTCCTTTTACACAAATTTAAATTACAAATATGTAATAACAATAAACATATATAATAAAATAAAATAAGATATAAATATTTAATTAACATGTGCTTAAAATGATGAATATTTGAGTTAAATAAGTTGAAGCACCATTCGTGTTTATTTGCTATTCGTCATCATTCTTACCATTGGATTGAAGTGGCAGAGGATACTACTGAAGGTATTCACTCGAAATATTTGAGAGTTCCTGAGAATCCTTGAATGAGCAGGCACATAAAAATTCAGCTGTTCCAAAAGATAAGTACAGTCTGTTGTAGATTTGATTATTTTATGAAGTGTGCACAAATCCGTTATAACACGACGGTCAAACAGGCTTCTGTTAACTAGTTCACACATTATATCAGAAAAACAACCAGGTATATATTGGCGACCCATTTGAAACTTTATCGATCGAAGAAATTTACGTTGGATTGATTCAAGTCTATTAGAGTATGTTGACATATTTGGGGACCAAACCACTGATGCATACTCTATATTGGAACAAACGAATGAACAGTATAGCCTTTTTAAACAAACTGGACCAAGATTTTTGCCTACTCTCAATACAAAGCCCCACATTTTTGGCGCTTTTCGAAATATTGAGAATATGTGAGTTAGTGAATGTGTTTGATAAAAATTACTCCTTAGTCTTTCACCTCAGATAGACTTGATATTCTGTTGTTGTCTATTTCCTATGTATAAGCCTCAGTTGATTTTTTCCGAGAGAAGCATATTTTGTTGCATTTACTCACACAGTTTATTACTGTGGCACCAGTTGTTAATTCTATCTAAATCTTTTTGTAGGCCGAAGCAGTCCTCCAAGGTGCGCACTTTACGAAATATTTAGATATCATCAGCATAAATTAGTATCTCACTGTTCGAAATTAAATTCTCTATATTATTGACAAATAGTAAAAAAGTAAAGGTCCGCAATGTAACCCTTGCAGCACACCTGATGTAACAGAAATTGGTTTTGATATAAAGTTGTTAATTTTTACCATTTGAAATCGATTCATTAGAAACTCAGATTACCAACTAATAGTCACATTATTAAATCCGAACGGGTTTAATATATCCAATAATAATTTGTGGTTAACTCTGTCGAAATTAAATCACTTCAAAATTCGACCCATGACTTTTATTAGCTGGAGATGAAGAATATCAGGCGATTGTTGATACTAGGGCAATATTTTGACCATTTCTGGTAAATTTAGCTTCAATTTTTGAAGACCTTATTTTATGTGTTAGTGTGACAGTGTAATAATTTTGTGTTGGATCTCACATAATCTAACAATCGCTCAAAAAAAGGCTCGGGTCAATCGAACGAGGGAATTCTCAAAAAATACGATTGTGGTGCATCAAAAGACGTCTATGATATAACAGGTAAATAATCATAGAAATATGCATATAAGAATTTCTAAAAGTAAAAAGTAGCCAAATCCAATCAAGTACCCAAAGCACTTCGAAGCAAATCTTTCATTTTTGAAAAACCGGACATACAACAACTGTTATACCATTTGTGCAATATTGAACAGTCAGTTCTGAATTGTACACAACCATTTGGTAAAAATAAAGGAAACCAAACGACGAAAGGCGCATCATTCTCACAATGTGAGCTCACACACATCAGTTCAAGCAAGAGACTTTGTAAGAAATGAAAAAGTAAAATTGATGGATCACTTAACCTACAGCCCTGAATTTATTTCTTTTTATCCATGCAAAGCAAAAATAAATTACCAGGTTAATGTTTTTTGACGCCTGAAAATGCGCTTGATTCGTTTAAAAGGCATGATTCTATTACTTTTTTGGAATTCTAGAATGCTAATTGAGATATTTAGAATTAGATATTGATTGATTTACATAGCCATAGAAATAAATAAAATATAGATATATCACAAGAAACATATATGTGGTCAGAGAAAAAGTCCACGTTTAAAAACTATTGAACAATAATTGTATCGAGAACTTAAAATTTTTATTATTGTGTAAATTCAAATTCTAATATACTTAACAGAAAAATAAGAGCTAAAATCTGCAGATTTTTTATTTTCATGTGAAAAATTATTAAAATACGAATTACATAGTGATGATTTTTAAATAATATAATTATAAAAACATGTAAATCTACAACAATGAGTCTTATTAATACTATAAAACAAATCATTTATTGGAATAACTACTTTTCTGGCTAATACCTCATTGTTGTAGATTTGCGAAATGTTTTCGTGTTTTCTAATTATTAGTTAATTTTCTACAGCAAAGGATTTTAATACATTTTATTATAAATAATATCTTTTAAAATTTAAACACACATATAAAAACATGTCTTCGGCTCTATTAAATTTGGCCTTAATTATATGCAACATTAAGATAAGTTAATCGAAAAACTTGTTTCCCTTTGTTGCGTTTTATTTAATAGAATTTTTTTAGTTTAAAAATAATTTTCTGTTTTTATTTATATTATTAAATATGTTGTTGTTAATTAATATAACTTTATTTAACAGCTTCAATTAGTGTTAAATAATTGATCCAATTAGTATAAAATACCTGGGAGTATAAACTCACTAACTTAACTCTTAACGTAAAACATTGTTGTACTTATAGCCAGTCGCAATATGTTGTTATATATACCGGGTGTCTCAGCGTGCGCGCCGAGTAGCTTTACGGCTAAACGGTTTATTTTTTTCAAAATCCGTTTTCGCAGGAGTATGTAGATGTATTAGGACCACATTTTAAAATTAGTTTTAAATATACAGGGTGTCGCATAAAAGCATGGCGTATCATAGTTATGTTTTTTCTTATGAAACACCCCATATTTGATATTTTTTTCAGATTCTACATCAAAAATAAGGGTAACTTTCATTATAAGATCATATGCCTAAACCTAATAATTTCTGAAATATTTAAACAATTTTGGAAAAATTGACGTTTCGAAAAAAAATCATATCTCCCAAATAGGTAAATGAAAACAAATGAAATTTTGTATCAGTACATTAGACTAATGGGGGAATATTTTAGACTATTTGTAGTAATTTAAAATTTTAAGATGTTTTGGTAATTTAATGTATCTCCAGAAACACATTCAAGGTCAAATTTCTTGCTTACTTTAAATGGCACACCCTATATCTAATAGGCCTATCTTGTAGCAAATTTTATTACCTTTCAAAAAGTATAAAGGTATTCTACACCTAATACTAATAGTTTTCAAGATATATCCATTTTTGTTAATATTCGACATAATAATTATTAGTATCAATTATTGCAATAAGCTAGTGTGTAGCTTTTGTTTATAAACAAAGTCAGTTGACACATTCGAATCATTTGTAACGACCGCAAAAATGAAATATTCCTTAAACGAAAGAATTAACATGATCCTAATAATAGGGGAATGTTATGAAAATTGTCTCTTAGCGGAAAGAGTATATCGCGAAAGGTACCCTGATAGGAGACATCCTAATAAGAAGACATTGGAGGAAGTTTTAAATATATTTAAAACCACAGGCAGTGTCAAGTATCTGAAAAAAACGAACTTCAACACTGTAACTAAGGACGAGGAGACACAATTACAGGTACTTACTTCTGTAATAGATAATCCTAGCACGAGTACACGTATAGTAGCTCGTGAGACTGGGTTAAGCAAGGCGAGCATATCAAGGATATTAAAAAAACATGAATACCACCCATATCACTATGAAATTCACCAGCATCTGAATAATGCGGATTTCGAGAAGCGGTTAGATTTTTGTTTATGTGTTTTAAATAAAAGTGGCGATGATGAAGATTTTTTGAATAATATTTTATTTACGGATGAATCATCTTTTAATAATAACGGATCTTTTAATCGACGTAACTGCCATTATTACAGCACCGAAAATTGCCACAAATTTCAAATTACTGATCGACAACATCGTTGGAGTATTAATGTATTCGGAGGCATTTTGGGTAATTACGTCATTGGACCTCATTTTTTCGATGGATACTTGGATGGTCCCATATTTTTACAATTTCTCCAAGAAGAATTTCCATTATTATTAGAGAATATTCCACTGAATATTCGCCAAAACATGTGGTTACAGCTCGATGGTGCGCCACCTCATTTTTCATTGGCTGTTCGTCAATATTTAAATAGAATATTTAATAGGCGATGGATTGGAAGAGGAGGTCACGTAGCTTGGCCACCTAGATCCCCTGATTTAACCCCCATGGATTTCTTTTTATGGGGGTATATTAAAAATCAAGTATACACCACTCCTCCCACAACTGTTGAAGACATGAAGGACAGAATTAAGGATGCATTTAGATCTATAACACCCAATATGCTAAGAAATGTTAAACTATCGTTTCAAAAAAGAATTGAATTATGCATTCAGTGCGATGGTGGTATTTTTGAAAATTTGTTATAAAAAAATAATGTTGTTATTATTTTGTTAATTTCATTTGTTGTTTTTCGTTATGTTTTTTGAAATTCTAAGACGATATTACGTAATCATGTACATATGTGTAAATAAATTATTCAATTAGTGTGTTAATTTGGAAATATCTCGAAAATCATTGGTTGTGTTAACTGACTATTGCAATAATTGATACTAATAATTATTATGTCGAAAATTAACAAAAATGGATATATCTTGAAAACTATAAGTAACAGGTATAGAATACCTTTATACTTTTTGAAAGATAATAAAATTTGCTACAAGATAGGTTTATTAGATATAGGGTGTTCCATTTAAAGTAAGCACGAAATTTGACCTTGAATGTGTTTCTGTAGACACATTAAATTATCAAAACATCTTAATATTTAAAATTCCTATAAATGGCCTAAAATATTCACCCATTAGTCTAATATACTGACACAAAATTTCATTTGTTTTCATTCACCTATTTGAAAGATATAATTTTTTTTCGAAACGTCAATTTTTCCAAAATTGTTTAAATATTTCAGAAATTATTAGGTTTAGGCATATGATCTTATAATGAAAGTTACCCTTATTTTTGATGTAGAATCTGAAAAAAATATCAAATATGGGGTGTTCCATAAGAAAAAACATAACTATGATACGCCATGCTTTTATGGGACACCCTGTATATTTAAAACTAATTTTAAAATGTGGTCCCAATACACCTACATACTCCTGCGAAAACGGATTTTGGAAAAAATAAACCGTTTAGCCGTAAAGCTACTCGGCGCGCACGCTGAGACACCCGGTATAAATGTGTAAATAAATAAGATTTAACGTGCAGCATTTTAATTAGGCTTGTTGCTGTTTTAACAGAGACGTTAAAAGTTAGTCGTGGTTTTGTTGCGTTTATTCTAGCGCACTGCGTAGTATGAAATGTAAAATCCTAGTTTGGGCAAGTTTCTTTTGAGTTCATTAGTTTATATAGCCCAATTAAATGTGTTCTTTATACTTTTTTATTGACTTCTGTTAAAGTCACAAGAATATTATAACAAAAATATCTGACAGGTTATTAGAGCGATTATGAAGTTTAAAATCTCATGCGTGAATTTATGGTAGGATAATTATCTTTCTTGAACTTTTTTTCTAGTTGTAGAAACTGGGCTAGGACTTTTTTTGATTCAATGAAATTTGAAACTCAATACTTTAAGTTTTTTGTTTAAATGTATTTATTTCATTGTCACTATCTTCTTGAACTCCTGTTGTACTTGCTCAATAGTTTCTTTCCCAAAATAAATGTAAATTAAATGCATGTTTATACTGTGCTATTGTCTGTATGATTAAATCTACATAACATTATCGATTCATAGCGTGTTGTGTTATAAATTCGTATATTTTTCTAATATTTTAAGAATCCATTGACTTTAATTCTTTGCTCCAAGAAAAACGCCAAAATTTGCTTGGAAAGTCTTTATGGTAATTGTGAGCATTAAGAATTGCAAAGAAACTAACTTCTTTGAGTCATGAAAATCATATTTTATTTAATAATCTATTAAATTATTATTAATTGTAGTAAAAAACTTAATAAAATACGAAAGTAAAATATTCTACCCACCCTACACTTTCATCATCATGTAGATGAACATCGACCGGCCCAATAATAATTTTCTTAAGGGGCCTCCGAAATTAAAATCAGCGCAATTTAAGGCGCACTTAGGATCGTAACTCGCTGCTAATTATCGAAGAAGGAAGGGCCTGCCCTCTCTCCCACTGACGAGAATTGCAGCTAAATTACTGACAGCTTGAACTAATTAAAGCGGAAATGAAGACATCAAGCAGTCGCACTGTTTATTAACGGAACGCTCTCCGCTCCTTCTCTCTGTCGGGCTGTGCAATTATCAAACGATTTAATTGAAACTTTAGGACCATGCATTCCGATCTTAATTATTTCGCAAATCCGCCCCCGCCTGTGCAGTCCTTTTTCTACAGGATTTATCGGATCTGTTACTGTCGTTTTTACGACGGGGAGAGCTGTTAAAATATTTAGGTGTTAAGTATGTCTAGGATGGAGGCACTAAAGTTTACTTGTTTATTCGACTATTATCCTCATTCGTTTCTAATGTTAAAGCTATTGATAAATTAATTACAATTAAGGAATCTGATGCAAATTATACAAATGTAGAACTTTCTATATTATCTAAAATGAATGCATTTTAAAATATTAATATTACGTTTCATTAATGATTTTTTCATTTACCTCGTGGTGAAACATTGTGGAATAATAGGTAATTAATTAAATTTAGTGAAACAAACCAAGTGTTTTTAATTAATTACCTATTATTAATATTATGATTTTGTTGTCTACTTTTGCGACTGAGAATTACAAAAAGCTCTCTACAAAGTATGCTATGAATGATAAATGAATTAAATATCTCAATTTTAGACACCATTATCGAATATGTTTGGTAACACATTATTTTTTAAGTTGGGCCCATATCGGTAAAATGCTGCGTTGATTTTTTCTTATTATTAAAAGTGTTTTTAATGCCGTTAAAATTGATTACACTTGTAGCAGAAAGCAAATAACTTTCCTGCGTGCTCTATTATTATATCATATTATCGTTTTGGATTATTTTCAAAAATAAGTTGATTATCTTTATTGTGATTTATTTATTATTGCATTTATTGATTTACTATTTCTAAAAGACTGAGATTTAGTTTTTCTAGCATAAATATAAGATTTGATTATTGCTAAAACTGCATTTTTTATTAAAAATCATTTTTAAAATTGTTACCCTTCTGAATAAAATATGTTATTAAGTAATATTTTTTATCATATACGATATATTGTTTTCAGAGTTTTGAATATAGGATATGTTTTTATATAGATTGAGTGTATTTTTGTATAGGGTTTTTATTTTTCATAAAATATTTAATAATCAATAATTAACATTTTACATGATACAATATGAACTTTTTATATCAGGTAAAAAATAATAAACTAATTAATTAATACTTCTATTTTCTATATTTTAATGTAATGTAATCAATATAAATTCATATTAAAAGTAACATTTGTCCGTGTAAGCAAAGCTAGTTTATTAATTTGTATTCACTGTATTAATTAGATATTTCAAAATTAGTCTATATTTAGTGGCTTACCATTCCATCCCATGGGAGAAAATATGAAACTTCACGTACCTGAAATTACAAAAAAAAATATTTGCATTAGTCAGTACCTTTTAGCAGTTTCAATTTGACATTAAAAAAATATTATTAATAAATTAATTCATCTAAATCAGATATTGTAATTTAATAACACGATTATTGTTCCTTGTAACCATTTGTTAAAATTCTATCCAGACTGACCTATGTACAACATTCAAACATTTTATATCATGTAGTCAAAGCATTCACAATCACATGATTGTGTGTTTTAATTGCATAGAACGTCAGCTTGATCAAATTTCTATATTAGTGAACAATATACGCCCAAATACTCAATTCACGATAAACGACGAAAACGGCAAGAAAATTAATTACTTAGATCTTTCGCTCATTCATTTAAACAATAATATTCAAATAGAGATATTCAAATAACCTAATATGGTTAACTGCACAATTCCATATAATTCTAATCTTCCTCTATCTTGTAAATTATTAGGCTTCCATTTAATGATGCACCGAGATTTTATAATTCCATTATCAGAATCAGCTAGAGCTAAACAAAATTATTTCATCCGCTGATGAAAATGGATGTTTATTAGTTTAATTCCAGATTTAATGAATTAAAAACTGTATAAATTTACTCACTTATCCTAACATTATATAACAAACAAATCAAAAACTCTTAACCCTTATGCCAAATTTAATGATCCGAATATAATAGTACAGATACGAAGGAATATTGAGAAGATATTAAATGAATACCACAGAGCATATCGTCTTAAATACATAAAAAGTTGATTTACAAATCTTATACTAAAATGTAATCATCAATACCTTTGGATAAAATAAAATTCTTATATTTTTGTAGTAAAGGCTCAAAGCTTAATTTCTTAGTCATTAAAATCCTTTTGGCATTACGACGTATAGACCGATTTAATTTATAAACTACCCCATCTCGATCCCCCATTTGCGCCTAAATACCACAGGTTAGTTCCAAGAACTTTTTCAACAGGTCCAAAAATGTTCAAGTTCATCTATGCTGCTTTTTCAAATGTTTATCTCAGACGGGATGAATGTCTTGAAACAAATACAACCTACATTAGTTCAAAGTAACATTTAATTAAGATTAACTATCCTATTATGAAATTGAGCAATTAAAGGTAGTCCATCTATCCAACATGTACCGTATAAGAAAGCAGGAACCAGAAAGGTAATTGACAAAATTGAAAATAAAATTAAATGTATTAACGACACCGACTACATGTAAAGTTAAATAAATAAATCAATACACACTAAGACTAATAATCTACTAGAAGGAAGCTAATTACCCTGGAGTTACGATTTGAGAAGAAAACGGTATTAGGGTGTTGTTATAAGATATTTAAAATTTTGCGCATACCCTTTGATCTACAAGTTTTGCCTATTTAGATCATATGATAGTTATAACACAAACACTCGATTTACATATCCAGGACCTTATATCAATCGAAAATATTATTTACGGATCACTACAAATTTGCATAAAATAGAGATCAAAATAATGTATTCCGTAGAATAAATTCTTTTTACTTACAACCGTCGTTATCTTGCTATTGGAGCAAGCAGATTAGTTAAATTTACTGAGTGCAATTATTCAACAATTTAGAGAAGAGAAATTACTGTCGTCTGAAGACTCAACCAATTCTAAGGAGTTTCTTTAACAATTTACATGAATCATCAACTGTTTAAATGGATTCTGATAATCCTAAACTGCCATCAAAATCTCCTCATATTCGGTATATCCTTTTGCTTATTGAGCCGCTGCTAAGCTATGAGCTTATTAAGAAACAGGTCACCGCCTTGAAATTCATTCAGTAATCAAAGATACGATTTATTAGATCAATGAAGAAAATCTTCTAAGGCAAAAAGTTCTAAATTTACCAATAAGTACTACCGTATGTATTAGCTGCATCTAATGATGCGACAACTTATATAGCCTGAATATAGGTTACCCTGCATAAAATATAAAACGAGTTAATCATAAAAAGACACGCAATAGACCCTACATTTAAATGTCAAGAATGTAAATGATTAAAGGAATTATATCGCCACTCGATACATTGAATTTTATAAGATATAAAATACCAAGAAAATGCATGACCCATAACAGAAATTAGTTTGGCAGAAAAATATTGCAATACACTATTATCTTCAACACTTTTAATGCTACTTTCTTGATGGAATTAAATTTTCAGATTTGGTATAGTAAAACACTTCTTTTGTTCCATATTTTTATTCTCAGTTGCCTGACACGTGTTTCGATCTGTTACGATCATGGAAAATGAAGGATTTGAGTGGAAGAACTCTTTGTAATTGTGAACTCCGCCCGTGCCCCCCAAAATTTGAAGTACGTTTTTTTAAAATTGATTTGTTGTAAATATATTTTTTTTAAGAAAGGAGTCCAAAGATGTATAGGGTCCGCCAATAAGGGCGCGTGAACTTTAAAATTGAATAAAACAAGTTGGGTGTGAGGTAGAAACGAATTTTTTTTTTCATTCGAAAGGGTATTCGACCCCATTAAGTATGGAAGATAACATCGTTCAAATGACCACCGCGGCTCCGTTTGGTAGCCCGGATCCGGGAGGTCCAATTTTCGATGACTCTGGAGCACATATCGGCCTCAATTTGAGCGATGGCGTTGCGTATGTTAGTCATCGGTGATTAGAGGCTTGTTGGCGTAGACCAGCGACTTGAGATAGCCCCAGAGAAAAAAGTCTAAAGGCGTTAAATCGCACGATCTCGGTGGCCAGTTGATATCGCCTCCGCGCGAGATGACCATGCCGGAAATCGCTCGTGCAGAATGTCCATTGTGGCATGGGCTGTGTGGCACGTGGCGCCGTCCTGCTGGAACCACATGTCGTCCGTGTCCATATCATCCAGTTTAGGCCAAAAGAAGTTGGTTATCAGGCCAAGTTCCTGTGCACGACAAAAAATGGACTGCCTCGGGTTCTCGCGCACACTCTCACGGACAGCAGCGATATTTTCGTTCGATCGGGCGTTTCGTCGACGTGTCACTGTTGGCTGGTTGTTTACTGAACCAGTCGACTTGAATTTGCCCACCAATCGACGGATAGTCGACTGTACAGGCCGATCATCGCGACCGTAAAATGGGCGAAGTGCGCGGAACGTTTCTCGAACTGATGACCCATTTTCGTAAAACAATTTAATAATTTGCAAGTGCTGCTCGACACTCAAACTTGCCATGGTGATTTGGGGTTATATACTGAACAAATGACAGCAACTTTGACAGCTCTACCTCGAACAACATGGCCGCACCCTTCCGGCAAACTTCGCGCGTCCCTATTGGCGGACCCTTTATAAATAAATAAATTTTCAAAGGTAAAACAGTTTGAAAATGATCGTAACGGATCGAAACACGTGTCAGGCAACTGAGAATAAAAATATGGAACAAAACAAGTGTTTTACTATACTTAATCTGAACACTATTATCTATTTGGCTATTTACCAACCTCTTATACATAGCTTCTATCGCGAAGCCAACCCTATGGCGAGAAGAAATCAGGATATAAAAACGAAGTATGATATTCTGAGAAAAGATTAACACGACTTCTAACTCTAACCTAAACAAATACCAATGCTCTGTTTTAAATATCACAATCTGTTTAAATTCTGAACATTTGCAAAACTATAATATACGAATTGAGTGTGCAGATAAAAATACGCCCCAGTTCAAGTTACGAAGTTAGTCAAAAGCCACCTTTTTACTCAAATGAAGAAATCATTGATTTTTTGTCTGTGGTTATCTACGCAACTATGAAATCTTTGTGCTTTGGACAATAGATGATACCTTAATGAGATCGAGAGATCGACACACGTGCTCGCAGATGATTATAAACTTAAATGCTAAATTATTTAATTGCCTTTGCTAATTTATTTTAATGAATTTAATTTCTTGTTCATAATTTCTCATACCATATTCACACATAATACTATAAGTGATGGCAATTTACTCGAATAAATTTTGTTTTTGCATGAAAGTTTGTTGTTCAGCTTGAAATTAAATCGCGAATAAGCGACAAACCTGAATGTACTAAAAACAAAATTTATTCCGAATTACTCTCACAAATGGTATTTGGTAAAATTATACTACGCCCAGTCTTCCAGATTTGCGGCAAGTGTTTCCATTGAAGTAGTTAATAACAACTGGGAGTTTTTATCGGCGCAGAATTCTTCAAATTCCTTGAAATGCATGATCTTGTTTTTGTTGTATTTTTTGGTACGGAACTTGCCAACGTCGTATTTATTATGAATGATGAAGCGCTACTTACATCTGACATAAGTATAAACAACATTTTTCGCTTTTTTAATCAAGGCTAATGTAATGTGTTTGTCGATAAATAGTTAACTTCGGTTTTCTAAGTTAAAAACGCCAAGTTCGGTTTATTCACTTAATAATTGACGTGATTGGCTAAAAAATAACACAAACCTCCTTGTCATTAGCTAAATGAAATAAGAGTGGAAATAGGTACTCATAAACCGCCAAAAGTACATTTAATCATTTATTAGTTTATTTAACAGAAATAAATACACTTAAACTAGAGTTGCTTTGATATCTGTGCTATTTGTAACACGCAATTACTTTTGTTTCATTCAATATCTTTAGAAGTATTAGCCAGAAAAGTAGTTGTTTCAATAAGTGATTTGTTTTGTAGTGTTAGCAAGACTCGCTGTGGTAGATGATTGAATAAAGATAAAAAGTGTTTGATATATAAAAAAGGTATTTACAATCATTTATAACAAAGTATCACAAATTAGAGGCCTCCTCAATTACCTATCATTGTGGTAGATTTACGAAATGTTTTCGTATTTTTAAATAATCATGTCAGTTTGTTCATTAAACAGTGGATCAAGGCCAGCCTAGAGAAAAGGACAATCATATCAACTTTGGGGGGGGCATACCATTAAAGCTAAGGCGGGGGGAGGCTGCCCACAAGGAGGAGTGCGGTCTCCACTGCTATGGGCAACACTAGTAGATGATCTTCTAGGAAAACTGTCCAAAGAGGATATCCGCTGCCTAGGTTACGCGGATGACTTAGCCATTGTCATCAGGGGTCGATTCGCGGGAGTTGTCTCGGAGCGAGCACAAAGAGCCCTAAACATAGTAGACAATTGATGCAAACAGAAGCGACTAACAATCAATCCACAAAAAACACAAATTGTCATATTCACAAAAAGACGAGCATTGCAAGGCCTAAAACCACTGAAGCTCGGGGGTACGGAAATCCCCTTCGTAGGGGAGGCAAAGTACCTGAGAGTAACCTTTGACGCCAAAATGACGTGGAGACCACACATCACAAAAGCAACAATATCATTGGGTAGGTGTCGCAGAATGTGCGGGAGAAATTGGGGACTAAACCCTAAAATGACTCTATGGCTTTACATCAGGGTGATAAGACCCATGATAGCCTATATAAAAAAATAGTGAAACATAACCAAGTGCTTAATTAATCATTTTATTAACACAAAAATGTTTCACCATGGGTTAAGTGAGAAGTTAATTAATCGTGTAGAGAAATTAAACTTTTTGTTTAAGCGACATAGGCAAGTTGACAGTTCAATTCGTGTTTCAATTGTCATCGTCGACTGAGATTTTTCACAGGATTTTTGGTTCTGTTCCTTACGATTGAAATCAAAGACCAACGCCTGTTTTTAACTCAAAAACGGCCACTGTTATCAACATTTTCAAAGAGTAATAAAAGTTTCTAAAATATATGTTCTATTAAAATGTGGAAGAATAAATGTAGATTTACGAGCAAACAAAATAGTTCTGAGCAAACAAATTTTAGGAACACCCTGTATAGCATGGTTCACGCGATCTGATCGTAGTTAAAAATTGCCTAAGGAATTTACATGTTTGTTTAGGCTGTACTAAATGGCCACCATTCACATTTTCAGTCTAGTATATTTGGTTAATTTTATACTATTTATATTTATATTTCACTTTACAAAATCCTGTTTATATTATATATAAAAATTATAAATTATACCTTAATAATTATTAAAATTTTCATTAAAAATGTAGTAGATTTAATTTACATATACAGGGTGTTGTATATGTAAACTAAATCTACTACATTTATAATTTGTACCAGATAACCAATATCGTATTCTTTTGATTAATGATATGTACATTAGGTTGCATATACATCCAACAATGTAATGCTACTGTATTTGTTATTTATTTAAACTTTACAATTCCCTAACTATACTCTACGTATTATCGGTTAATTAATACAAAAAGTATAAATATTTTGCTCACATGACTTGTATGTGGAGTTCACATTTCACGGCTGTGTTCATCCATCCAAACCCCCATAATTTTAGGTTCCCGAAATTCACATCCAAAGCACATTTTAATACTTACTAGTAAAATATTACAATGAAAGAAAGCAATCTTTATAATGCTAAATTTTGACTAATTATTTAATGTAATTACTTTACCAACGAAATTAGATAATTCTCGGCCATGTTAAAGAATCACAATATTTAAAAAAATATGTTATGATGCAAAATCAACCTAACTAGGTGAATACTATTGATGATAGATAATAATTATGGCTTTTCTGGTCAACACCTCAGATACCATTGATGGACTTGTGCCATAGTGCAACATGATGTAACAATTAATGCCTTGTCTTCGATATTCATAATTTATTAATTGACTTCTGACCGATAATCGTTGTAAAAATCGTAAACAATGTTCTTACTTCGGCATCTGATCTTCTAGAAGAAATTTACAGTGAACAACTCCCTTGAAATCAAAGAAAACAGTCAGAATTGTCTTTATGTTCTCTTTTAAAGTATTTGTTATCATTTGCTTTTCTGGTGACTATATTCACACTCTAACGTTCTGTTTTTGTATACTACTGAAAACACAATGTTTCATCACTAGTTATAATGGATTACCTGTTTGCCGGATTTCTTCTCTAGGAAACTCGTAGAGAACCGTTCTCTACGAGTTTCCTAGACGAGCACACCTGAAGATGGCACATACGATTGCGCCGAAACGTCGAGAAAACGGCCCTTTTTCAGGGATCACAAAACACTACACGGATTCAAAGATTCCCGAAATCACCTAATTCATATATATATATATATATATATATATATATATATATATATATATATATATATTCGCTGAAGACATGGCCGACTATATTCTTCGATAATAACATCAAGAAACTACTTTTTTACTAAATTCCGGTTTATATTTCATTCACCCACTTATAAACGTATGTTCTATACAGTTTGTCCTGCTATTAAGAAGCATTAATTCACTAAACATGACATTGTGGCATTTTTAAACGGAACAAGGAAAATGTAATTTATTGCAAAAAAAAGATTTTTTGGTGATTGAGAATATTGTGTTACACTCTGTATGCGTTTAAGTGTTTCAAGGTATGATACGTTCTAGAAATAATCTAAGTTTATAGACTTTAACAGAGGTTTAAGTAGTTTATGTTTAAATCCAATAAATAAATAAATAATAATAAATAAGAAATGCCTATGAGCTTCCTGCATTATTATCTGTGCCATTATCGATCAATATTTTTGTATATTTTTTAAACATTTAAAATATATTGATTTTAAAAATGTTGTATAAATAGCATGATACGCCTAAAAACCTTGATAAGGGATGTCATGCTATTGTTGGTTTCAATCTCTATAATAATTCCGAGATAGTGGTATTAATTTATTATGTTTGTTTATAATCAACAGAAACCGCGCAGTTAAGATTATCAGTACTTTGAATAAATGGTAATCATTATAATAATTTAGTAATAACCTGTTAAAGAAGAAAACATATTTTGGTACAAATCATTTGTATTATATATCAAATATATTATGCACTAATAGTAATTATCTGCCGGACTGATCAAATACTGCATTGTATATATGCTTAAGTCAATATTAGTACAATATGTCATTGATTGTATGATTAATTGTGTATGAGTCCACCGTAGTTAATAGATGCGTGTTGTGCGTGTGTCCCATAATCCTAGGCTAGTCTTATCCTTTATCTGGTATAAGATGGTAGAAACGGGGCCGCCAGTAAATCACAGGACATGCGACCGGATTCTAATCTTATCGGCGTCTAGTGAAAAGGACTCTTGGAGTTTTGCGTGCGATGGCCACATCGCATGTTTCGTCCTTCGTTTCGGCCCGAAGCCCGAAGCTTGTGCTTTTCACGCCCACACAAAATCGCCTTTTCATTCATTCAGTAAAGGGAAAAAGACGCACTCCTCCACTTACTTGCTTGCTTACTTATAGCCCTATCACATCTTCCTAAAGTTCGGCGATTTTTTTTATAGCTAAACTAACTCGCGAATTACACGAAAAGGTCACCCGGTTTACGTGATCAGGGAAGTTTGACTATAAACGAATATAAAACACATGATTAATGATATGATATTTATTAGTGGGGCCCAAAATATAAAATGGTCAATATAATAAGGAAAGCACACAATTATAACCAACTATACAAAAAATTACACCTTACTGCGTAATAAAAAAGTAGCTTGTTGATGCTTACGCTGGGAAGATCATTAAATTGACCGCACTTATTAATAATTCGAGTAAGACCTAAATATTAGTTTCTGATCCGTTCCTGCATGGGCGTCAGCAGAAGAATACTTCGAGATACGAGTAGATCATCTAGGATGAACTCAATGCCCAATTCTCGTGCAGTCTAAATTATGTAATTAATATTATTTATGTATTTTTTGTATGTGTTAGGCTCTTTTGACGCCACAGGATTAAAACAAATAAACATAAACATAATTCGTTTTATAATATCGGTCTTCGAAAAAGTGGGAAGAACGCACCTCTTTTTGAGAATATGACTATTTGGTAGAGCCATTTATATGTTTATATCCATTTTTAAAAAAATCGGCGTTTCTTCGTCTCTCTTTCAATGAGTCGATTTCAATTGCTATGAGACTTCTAGATAAGATTCTGTTAGTCCAAATTTGAATGAAAGATGCTTCAGAAACTTTACTTGAACTCGTTTGATTTTTGTAATATCGGTTTAAAAGACTCCAAATTTTGGACGAGCTTCCAAATGTGGGCGAACAAAAGTTGTATAAAGCTTTAAAACAATATTTATATTTTTAAACTCAATACTACATCGTTTAGCGGATCCAAAATCTCGATAGGCTATTGTAGTTATATGAACTTATATGAACGTTATCTCTATCTATTAAAAAGTATTAATAAGTTACTTCAGAAACTTTACTTGAACTCGTTTGAGTTTTGTAATATCAGTTTAAAAGACTTTAAATTTTGGAACCGCTTCCAAATGTGGGCGGACAAGAGTTGTATAAAGCTTTAAAACAATATTTATATTTTTAAACTCAATACTAAATTTTGTTAGTTTTATTAGTCAATACTACATCGTTTAGCATATCCAAAACCTCGATAGGTTATTGTAGTTATATGAACTTATAGGATCGTTATCTCTATCTATTGAAAGGTATTACCCGAGTAACCCCATTATCGTCAATTAAGTATTTTTTATCTGCCATTGTTTTTTTTTTGAAGCAATGCAAAAGAGATTGCATGATTTCAGCCAATCTAATATAATGCCATTAATGCCGATATGTTTTTAGAAGAAGTATGCTATGGTCAACTGTATCAAAGGTCTTTGAAAAGTAGATGTAGATAGAATCTACTTCGTACCCATCTTCCGAGGCTGATGTAACATATTGACCATATGTAAATAAATAAACAGTTTATTTATAAGAAAGTTGTAAATATAATACATAATATATATTATATATAATATATGGACGGTTCGTTCCCACTTCTTCACCTTGAGATCCAGGATTGATTCCTGTCCGTGTTAATAGTATTGAGGGATATTTAGTTGTTTTGTCTAATATTGTGTCGTTTTATTTTTTAGAATTAGATTTTTACGTTTTGGTTTAAACGGTATTAAGTTTAATTTTTTAATTTTAATGTTGGTAGAGCATTGTATTGATTTATTGCTGTTGTCGTTAAGTTTTGTGTCCTGTATCTCTCAGTTATTAGCATAGTTTTTTTTCTGGTTTCATGGTTATGTATTTAATGGTTTAGAATTATTTTATGTTTGTTTTTATGTATTATGTTTTTATTTTGTATATGAGTAATACGTTATTTAGTGGGATTAGGTTTTTTTAGATTTAATTCATTTATTTCTTTGGATACTTCTTCATTGGTGTTATTTTATTTAGTTTGTAGAGTATTTTAAGTACATTGTTTTGTTGTAATTACGGACGTAGTAGGTTTTTCTGGGTTATATTTCCCCAAATTGATATTAGGTAGGTGTTTTTCGCCACTAATAGCCTATTATAGAATTGTTTTCTTGTCCAGTTTTTTAAATATGTGTTGTTTTTTTTATTGCATCTAAGTTTTTGAATATATGTGTCCCATTTTTAATTGTTTTGTATGTTCAATCCTAGATATGTAATTGTTTTGGTTTCGTTTATTTTCATTTTTTTATACTTATTTCTAGGTTTTTTTATTGAAGTGTGTATACTTCGTTTTGTATTCGCTTATTGTGAGAGTATTTTTTGTGTACCATGTTTTTTATTTCTTCAAGTCTGCATTTTATTGATCTTGTAGTTGTTGAATATAAAATGCATATATCATCGGCGTAAATGTATAATTTGCCGGTTAGATTTATTTGAAAGTTATCGTTTGTACATAGCATGTACAAAACCGGTGTTAGTATGCCTCCCTGGGAAATTCCGTATTCTGCTTCTATGGTCTTACTGTTTATGTTGTTAATTCGTGTAATTTGTTGTCTTTTTAGTATGTAGGTTTTTAGTAAGTTTAGTTTGTCTTTTATCCCTATTGCTTCAAATTTTTTATTAGCTCTTCTTTCGAGATGATATCAAATACTTTTGTTCATAACCCTCCTGCGGAATATCCAAAACCGCAGTCATGCATCCATAAAAAAATGGGTGGAGACACAGGCCCATACCTGGTAGACGAACTCACCAGGACAGAGACAGGCGAAACAGTTCCTTAATAAAAAATCGCCAAAATTCACGACCGAACTTCTGAACCAAGATAGGAAAATAGTCAAAACAATAGTAGACCTGATAACAGGACACTGCTAGCTCAACAAACATATGAGCAAAATAGGCCTGGTGGAAGAAGCACCATGCAGATTCTGTCTAGAGGAAGAAGAGGACTCGTGGGCACTACAAACTTAAGCGCGGGGACCTATACCCAAGCCCCTCTGGCATGGCTAATCAAAGAGGTAAAGCTAGAGCTGGTCATCTGAGATAAACAGGGATCCACAATAGATCTGAAAAGGTCGCGATAGAATAGGCGCTGGTGCCACCCATATAACATCTATCTTTTTTAGGTGATCGATTATTCTGTTGTGTATTACACAAATATGTTCCAATTTTCAATATTTGATTTATGGTGTTTGTTAATTTGGTACCATTTTCTTTAAAGATTTTGTTTGCGACTTTGTCCAATCCGGGAGCTGGGTTGTTTTTGAGATTTTTTATAATTGTTTTGATTTAAGTTTTAGATGTTGGATTAAATATCGTAATGTTTTCTATTGTATCGTCTGTATTTATAGCCGTTGTTTTATTTGTTAAATCGGGGAATTTTTTATTTGTTTTTTGCTAGATTTTTGCCTATTTGAATATGTATTTATTTCGTTTTCTATTTCGTCATATTGTTTAGTTCTTTAATAATTTCTTTATCTACGATCGTACAGAAAGTAGACGCTTTTTGCATCATTTTTCATTGTAAAAGTGGCTTTTTAAAGCACTAGTGCTTTTTTACGTTTTTATTGCACGGTAATGTCAAACTGTTTTTATTGCACAGAAATGTCAAATTTGACAGATAAATATATTGTAGCACAAATTTTCGACGAAAAACTTAATTTTTTATTAATTGATACAAATAACTAATAAACTATAAATAAAATATATAATACAAACGAAATAGCAGATTTAAGAACTCTGAAGATTTCATTTAATGCAAGTCGAAGCGATTAAAATAAAGCGAACATTTCTTCCATAAATAATAATGGCGGCCGACATTTGTGCAACTTGTTTACTGGTTGCTAAGTAACGCTTTCATTGGTGCACTGCGGGTAAAATATGTTTTCATTAATTGAATTATTGAAATGACATTAAAATATTACTCATAAGAATATATTCTTTGAAATCCTTTACGATCGAAGATAAAATTTTGTAAGGCACACGTGTAAAAAGATTCTTTATTGCACTCCTGGCTTTAAAAAAACTCGCTCGTTCCTCGCTCGTGTTTTTAAACTCCAGTTCGTGCAATAAAGCATCACTTTTTACACTTGTACCTTAAATAACTATTTATTTTCGATTTTTGTAGCTTGTGTGTTTGGCTCTCGACCACGTGGTCCTTCCGCCATGAGTCATTTGTGTATTTGTGTGTGTAAATGAGCTTGTTCGTTTAAATGATTGCCCCTGTTACTCTAAAGCACCATTAATTGTATTCCAATGGTGAATGGTACCGGTCACCCAACCAACTACTGACCCCAACCAATGTTGTTGCATGTCAGTTCGGGGCCGTAACCGAATGCACTATCACCGGCGCGGCGTGTTGTTTTATTTTATTTTTCTAAAAAAAGGTACATTTAATTTAAAAACGCTATAGACTTAACTCAGATTTTCAGACGTTTAAGAGCAATGCACTCGTTGCAAACATATGTCTCGAAGCATGTTACAGTAATTATGTATGGTCTTTGGAGCAATCTCCAATTAACGGACCTAAATTATTATGGAACTACATAAACTCTAACAAGAATAGTTCTATTCCTGAAAAATTTGGCAATAGTGTTTTTTTAATAAATAATATGCAAAGTATCGTGAACTTATTTGACGCTCAGTTTTGCATAGTATATGGTTAACCCGTAAAAGTTGGTGGGGATATCTTTATGCAAAATTCCTACTTTTAAGCATCATACTTTCCACAAGTGTCTGTAGTTTTTCTTCCACACCTAATCATATATAATTGTTGTTAATAATATCTTTAATTTTTCGTATGAAAACACGCAAGAGCTACATAATTTTTTAATGCGCATGTTACAATATTTTTTGAAGAAATATTTAAATGCACCATTTTGCAATTTTCTTAAAGGGATATTCGAATTTAAAAGTATTTTGGACAAATGTAAATTAAATTTAATTTGTCCATCATTTGTTAAAGATGATGCTAAAGATTCTGAAATTTAAAGTCTTAACTAATTAGTATGCAGTTGGGAACTAAAATAAAACTTACCTTACAAAATAATGTATTATTTTCACTTCTTAGTTCTGGATAGTCTCTAATTCATTCTTGTATTGTGGTTTTCACCTTTGGCATTATGGGTTTGTAGTTTCTTCAGTAAATAAATACGATTCAGACAGCGGTGACAGAACACAACTATCCATGAATATATAAGAAATATGAAATAAGCAAACTTGCAATGTTTTCGGAATGTCAATTCAATAGTACGGTTTATAAATGCGAGTTTCAATATGAAAATTAACGAAAACGATAAATAGGCGTCAGTCGTCCCATTCGTATTTTTTGAGAATAGAAAATTGATACGGTTGTAGAACACACGATTATTGGCTATTACTTGAATTTGTTTACATTAAATACTTACTGGTCTAGTCTAACGACGTTTACGTAGGTGTGATTCCTATGAAGCGTTCGTTTGTATTATCTGAATAATAGAGACCTTATTTATAAACTAATTCATTGTTATTGTTTCGTAAAATGGTAATTTATACTAATATTCATTAATACCGATACTCAGATAGGAATAAAATATATAATATCATACAAAATCATACAAAAATAATCTATAAATGATGGGATACAATTTTTTACGAAAATGGTCTTGCACATTAATTTAAAATCAGCGTGGAATTTTTATTAAATATTAATTAAGGTCTTAAGAAAATACTCTAATTTATTAATTAATTAATTAATTAATTAATTAATTAATTTATTTATTTATTTATTTATTTAATTATTTATTTATTTATTTAAATAAAATATTACAAATCATTACAATAAATAAACATACGTCAAATTTTGGGCGAAAGCAGCATGGGCGGAGTTCACAATTGCAAATCGTGTTCTTCCACTCAAACCCGTCCTCTTCTATGATGCTGAGGGAGCAAATATCCTGTTATAGATATGTACTTAGAATTTTTTCGATGCTATAAATATTATGTACAAGCGGCATAATGGGTCTAAATGTGCTCTCTATTAATAATACTAGTCTTTAAAGCGGTACTAAGTAGTTTTACAAATTATCGCCCCATTTTGAGAAGCTAATTGCTACTCCTTTGTCAGAATGTTTATATCCGTCCTTATCTAATAAACAATATGGTTTCAGAAGTGGTTATGCTACTTGGTTCAACCTACAAATGAAGAGGTAATAAAATATATAGACACCAGAAATAAACTATTAAAGAATTACCATTTGCAACCAAACAACTACACTATAAAAGAAAACTACAATAAACAAAAGAGATTAACAAGCGAAAAAACTAAAGAAGCCAAAACAGTATAATATAAAACAAAAATACAACTGACCCCAAAAAGTATGCAACCAAACAAACAAACAAATAAACAACGCTAAGCCACAAAAATCGAAAATAAAAAAGGTTATTAAAGAAGATGGAACATCAACTAAACAATATGAAGAGATAGCAAACGAAATAAATACATATTCAAATAGGCAAAAATCTAACAAAAAACAAATAAAAAATTCCCCGATTTAACAAATGAAACAACGAATATAAATACAGACAAAACAATAGAAAACATTACGATATTTAATCCAACATCTAAAACTGAAATCAAAACAATTATAAAAAATCTCAAAAATAATACAGCTCCCGGATTTGACAAAGTCGCAAACAAAATCTTTAAAGAAAATGATACACCATAAATCAAATATTGAAAATTGGAACATATCTGTGTAATACACAACAGAATAATCGATCACCTAAGATAGATAGATAGATGTTATATGGGTGGCACCAGCGCCTATTCCATCGCCACCATTTCAGATCTATTTTGGATCCCTATTTATCTCAGATGACCAGCTCTAGCTTTACCTCTTTGATTAGCCCTGCCAGAGGGGCTTGGGTATAGGTCTCCGCGCTTGGGTATGTAGTTCCCAGCTTTTGATATCTAATCCTTGCTAGACCCTTGCAGTGGCATAGGATGTGGAACGAGTCCTCTTCTACCTTTAGGCAGAATCTGCATGGTGCTTCTTCCACCAGGCCTATTTTGCTCATATGTTTGTTGAGCTTGCAGTGTCCTGTTATCAGGCCTACTATTATTTTGACCATTTTCCTATCTTGGTTTAGAAGTTTGGTCGTGAATTTTGGCGATTGTTTCTTAAGGAACTGTTTCGCCTGTCTCTGTCCTGGTGAGTTAGTCCACCAGGTATGGGCCTGTGTCTCCACCCATATTTTTATGGATCGTCTGACTGCGGTTTTGGAGATTTTGCAGGAGGGTTCCGGGCCAATTACTGCTTTTGACAAGCCTTGTTTGGCCAGTTCGTATGCTTTGTCATTCCCCGGATGTCCTCCGTGTCCTGGGACCCATGTGATTGTTACTTTTTTGTGATAGCCAAGTTCATTAAGAGCACGTATACAGTCCCGCATTAGCTTAGATTCGACCTGTGTGGAGCTTAGTGCTCTTAGCAGGGCCTGACTGTCGGAGAATATAACAATTGGCCTACGTTTGGTGTCTTGTCTTGCTATTTATCTTATGCATTGGTGAAGAGCTATCGCCTCTGCTTGTAACACCGTGGTGTCCTAGGTAAGACTGACAGAAATCTTTGTCTCAGGTTTTGTGCCGTATATACCTGCTCCTACCCCTTTGTCGGTCTTTAAGCCGTCCGTAAACCAGCATAATTCTGCTTTGGTAGGTTGGCCTTCGATCCAGTCTTCTCTTAGTACCTTGTATTTCTTATCGAAATTGTATTTTTTCACTATGACATCACTTGGCATCGCTGTGATCGCGTTAGCCTTCAGCTCGTCTTCTAGCCGTTGGTGCGTTTTTGTATCAGTCTGTATGATACGGACCTGGCTTCTCCTTATATGAAAATATGAAATAAAGATATGTTCAAGATAGCTTTTAGGGCTGCTATTGGGGTGGTGCTTAGGGCTCCTGTTGTACTGAGATATGCTAGTCTTTGTGTACTGCTCAGGAGTCCTATCGCCCCCTTTTGCTTTGTCATAGTCCACCACACCACTGCTCCATAGGCTATCATGGGTTTTATCACCCTGGTGTAGAGCCATAGAGTAATTTTAGGGTTTAGTCCCCAATTTTTCCCGCACATTCTGCGACACCTGCCCAATGACATTGTTGCTTTTTTGGTGACTTTTGTGATGTGTAGTCTCCACGCCATTTTGGCGTCAAAGGTTACTCCCAGGTACTTTGCCTCCTCTACGAAATCGATTTCCGTACCCCCGAGCTTCAGTGGCTTTAGGCCTTGCAATGCTCGCTTTTTGTGAATATGACAATTTGTGTGTGGATTGATTGTCAGTCGCTCCTGTTTGCACCAATTGTCTAATATGTACCGGCCCCTGCTGACAATAGCTAAGTCATCCGCGTACCTTAGGCGGTGGATATCCATCGCGACCTTTTCAGATCTATTGTGGATCCCTGTTTATATCAGATGGCCAGCTCTAGCTTTACCCTGCCAGAGGGGCTTGGATATTGGTCTCCGCGCTTGGGTTTGTAGTGCCCAGCTTTTGATACCTAATCCTATATATCTAATCCATATATATATATATATATATATATATATATATATATATATATATATATATATATGGAATAACGGGGTTCAAGTCCAGACGAAATGTAGGTAGCAATAAAAGATGTAGTTTTTGAGTAAGTCCTCTATATTGTTATGAACCACGCGTACATGGCGTACATATTTCAGGACATCAGTTAAACGTATACTAAAATAGATCATTGCGCAGTTATTTCACTGTTTAGTCAAGTCAGTGTAATTCAGAAAAGTTAAAATAATAAGAAATGTTGACGATGTTAGTAGATAATATTAATTAAAAATGAATACATCTGACCAGACCGGACAAGACAGTGTCGCGAACTGAATGTAAAGAAAGGCAAAAGAGGGGGAGACTTGTTCGGCATATTGACAATTTAGAAATGGTGAAATTAAAAGTCTGGTTTACAGCAAGATGGAAAAGACAAAGTCCAATGTATGAGGGTAGATTGAAAAGATTCCGGAATGGGCAAGAGATGGCGTGCGTATCGTGAAATTGTTATAATGGTTGTCAAGGCTAACCTATTTTAGGTAAGCTGTGAAATTTTCAGATACGTGCGTCGTTCAGTTTTTGTTTACTAGGATATCTTGTGAAGCAAGTCAGGCACTTTTGCAAAAATGGATAAAAACGAATTTCGTGCAGTCATCAAACATTTCTGGATGGATGGGAAAAAGGCGACGGAGATACGTGATATTTTGCAGAAAGTTCATGGCACATCCACACGTTCATATTCGACTATTAGTTTCTGGGTGAGCGAGTTCAAACGTGGCCGTACGAGCACCAAGGATGAACCACGCAGTGGACGTCCAAAAACGGCCACTAATGAAGAAATGGTTGACAAAGTCCATAATCTCGTGTTAGCCGATCGACGAGTGAAGTTGCGCGAAATAGTAGAGACCACGGGCATCTCATATGAATGTGTGCAAAATATCGTGCACGAACATTTGGGCATGAGCTGCCGGCGCAATGGGTGCCGCGTTTGCTGACTATGAACAACAAGCGAAATCGTGTGACCACTTCTAAAGAGTGTTTGGCCTTGTTAAAGCGTAATCCAACGAATTTTTTTCGCCGATTCAAGACCCTGGACGAAACACACCAGAAACCAAGCAGCAGTCGAAACAGTGGATTTCTCGTTTTTTGCGATTCGCAAGGTGTGATACACATCGACTTTTTGCAGAAGTGGAGAACCATCACGGGACAATACTACAGCGATTTATTGGATCAATTCAACGTCATATTGAAGAAGAAACGACCTCATTTGCAGCACGACAACGCGCCGGCCCATTCATCCCGAATCGCCAATGCTAAATTGGTTGAATTGGGCTACGAGGTGGTGCCGCATCCCCCGTACTCTCCAGACCTGGCCCCGTGCGTACTTGGCTCGGAGGCAAGCGCTTTACGTCAAATGAGGAGGTCATCGACGCCACTAAAGCTTATTTTGCAGACTTCCCGAAATCATATTTTTCTGAAGGCTTAAAAAAGTTGGAGCACCGCTGGAAAAAGTGTATAGCCCTGCAAGGGTACTATGTTGAAAAATAAAAACCTGTTTAATTACTGCGTTTTCTTGCCCATTCCGGAAACTTTTCAATCTACCCTCGTACACTAGAACCATTCGCATCCGGCCTGAGATGGAAAAGAGACAAATGCTGCCGGGCCCAAGGAGATCGCGAACAGAGCGACAAAAAAAGAGGAATTTCCGCGCAATTGTTAGGACCCTACCCATTACCCGAAAACATAAGCCCTCAATTTAGGTCGTTATATCTGATGATACCGAGGGGGAATTAGAAAAAAAAAATTATTTTTAGAATTACAGACGACAAACAAGGAGGAAACATGTTATGTGAGTTAATAATATGATGCGAAGTTTAGGAGAAAAGAATATCAAAAATAGAGAGGAAAAAGAAATAAAAAGAATTACCAGATAATAAGAAAAATATAGACAGAGACTAATACATAGTGGGACAGGGGAATGAAAAGTTTAAAAGAAGTGAATACAGTGGAAAGTGGGAATTTGGAAAAAAGGGATTAGGAGTTATGTAATGATAGTAGATTAATGTATATGTTACTTAGTCGGTCGACGTCTTTTTTAAAATTCATACGTTTTTTGGGAATGTATATGGCACATTTCGAGAAAGTTTCTCTTGAACGTGTTACTTTCTGACGTGACTACCTTGGTGTTATTATAGTCAGGTGTCTGGTCAGTGTCGTTGCAATGTACACTGAGACCTGTGGATTGTGGTTTGTGCTTGACGTTACTTTTGTGCTATGTTAGACGTTTGCTAAGTTTTTGTGATGTTTGACCAACGTATACGAGGTCATATTGTTTACATTTAATGGAATATACTACATTATGTTTTTGGAAAGGGGGAATAGGGTCTTTTAAACGGGAAAAACAAAAGGAAGAATAGTATATTACATAACGAGAGTTGTAAGTCATATATTACGTACGAGTGGAAGAAGTTGCGCACGAGCCGCTAGGCGAGTGCAGTAATTCCACGAGTACGTAAGTGACTTACAACTCGAGTTCTACTCCCATCCATTTTATATCTGTAACAACGAACTGCAAAAACCGTAAACAACTTCGTAACGCGCTTTGGATTTTTCCAGGAGAAAATTCTGTGCGGTATTTTCTGTTATTTGCCTAATTTCGGGTGAAGTTTCAACAATTTCTTCTTTGGAGTCACATTCACTCATTTTAACAGTCAATAAATGAATTAATATTAATAATAAAACCAATATAACGCCATTGTAACGCCTTGGATATTCACCAATGATAAATGTCAAATTCATTTGTCTACGCTACTTGATTGGAGCTTTGTCATAATAATGGTTATGTGATATATTACGTGCTAGTTTTTACTTCATTACGCGCATGTTTCATAATGCCATGGTTACTAATCAACAAACGATTGCGTTATTGTCTACTTACTACTATGGGAGTAGAAAAAGAGTATTACAGTTCTTATAAGCTACCACCACATTAGGAGAACAGAGCGGAAAATATTAGTAAGCCACTTCATCTAGTGCAACTGGGTCCTCGCGAGGTTCAACTGTCCGATCATGGGAACGGTACAAAAGTCTCTTCAGCAACACAGGGGGATACGAGTTACTCCGTAATATGGGGAACAGTTTTGCCAAGTTCACATTATGGAGAGATGGATGTACGATGCGCAATATTCTATTTTTGAGAGCGAGAACCGTGATGTACTTTTTCGAATGGTAAGAGTCAAAGGGGATGTGCCTTCCTGAGCTCGTCGGTTTAATGTACCAATCTAAAATGATGGAATTATTAGGTAATCTACATACTAAAGTATCCAGGAATGGTACTGCCCCCTCGTTTTCAGTTTCTACAGTAAATTGTAATTTGGGATGGTAAGAGTGAAAAATGTCTAATGTGTTATATTTCGTTAGACGGAACGTCACATATCAGATCATCTACATACTGGTAAATAAATCTATTTTATTCTGAATTGCTAAACAATACAATTTACTTTTTATATTCAGTATTTCAGTTATTAAATGTATTCTATTCATAATTAGTTGAACTGGCCTCGTAAAATTTCTTGTCTTTGATTTTTTTTTTTATATTTATAGATTTCTTTTAAAATTTTAAGAAATATTAGTAAAGAGAATGGTTGCGACTGTTACTACATGGTAATCCATACAAATAATTATTTGTGGTTAAAACATAGTGAATTTTTCAATTTAGTGTAAGAAATATTAGAAGATGATGTGAAGTATCCTAAAATTTTCCTTTATGAATGTTGTCTGTATAGTATTGAGCACTCTTATGTTTTATAATATATTCAAATTATAATATTATACATATTTTATTAATGAAAATTGTCCACATAGTGGATTTTATATAATAGTCTTTCAAACATTATTATGAAAAGAATTATGCTGTTACAATGTTTATATTTCTATATTTATTTTTAATAAATAAATTCACCAGACTGGGGTCACTATTCACAATTCGAAATCTCATTGATAGGAATCTTTATCTCAACTTCTACCTAATGCACTCTCCTCATCCGGTGTGAACAATACAGTGAGGTAAATAATCCGCCCTTAATGGTCGCGCGCGTTTCCGCGGTTCGTCCATCCCTTTTGATGATAGACAGATACGGCCCATTCATCGCCCTCCTTGATGCCGGTATTATTTTTCAGGGCACAAACACTCGGAGATGCAGAGAAGAGGATATACTACGTGCTGATTGTCTTCTTATATCTCCTGAATGGACATCCTGTTCATACAAAATGAGCGAGCTCCGCTCTGTTTTGATTGCATTGAATGAAAAACCGAAATAAACAGAGGTCTGTGGGATAAAAATTTAGTAAATTGCATCAATATTTAATAGCAAATGCGGACATTATATGCTTTTTGAGCTATTGGTTAAATACTGCTTACATTACCGATAAAAATGTAGATATAACTGTGGTTTATTGATTGTATAATAGTTATAAAACATTTCCACTTTTCAATTACTCTATCAGATGTTACAGTTAATTAGTTTCATTTCTTCACCTGAAGAAGACACACTGTGCCGAAACAATTGTCACGAACAAAAAAATAAATTTATGTTATAATAAGTGTTATAGTTTTTCATTTTCGAAAAGTTACCAAAGTAAATAAGAATATGAACTTTCAGCAATTAACAACTATTCAGTAAATAATCTAGTATTTACAAAATGTTATCAGTTTTATATTTAAAAAATATCAATAAGAGTGAAAATATAATTAGTAGTCTGCAAGTGAGATCAACAGAAGATCTGAAAATGCAGCATAAAGTGCCTTAATTTTCATAAGAAAACAAACAGGAGAAAAATTGCATTACTATGCACATTAATGAACACTATCTGGCACTCAATCACAATTCTCAATGAAAAATGGTTTCCGAAAACTTCTCCATTTATCCACCTGTGCAAAAGATAGCATCTATCAGCAACGACTTTAATTTCAATTTTATTTGCGACGGTTGATCGTCACGCTATTCGCAGATCCTTTTTACTGCCCACCATAGCTTAGCATAAAGAAGTAAAGCTGGCGGGAAATCGAGGAAATCCTCGGGACAAGACATATGGTTAGAAGGGTGAAGGGGGGAATCTGGGACGCCTACAGCGTTCCAGGAAAACCGATCGTCCACGAACCCGTATTACGCGAATCGGCAGCGAGACGTTGATTAATTTTAGAAGTGATTTAGTGCTCTTGTCTAAACACGTTATTCAACGTTGTGCATTTATGCGGACATTGATTTCTATTTATATTTGATCCGGATAGACTCTCTGCTTATGAGGCTGCAAGTGCAAATCCTGCTGTAACACCAACTGCCTCTGAAACTGTTCCTAGAAACTATTGTAACTTGACAAAACGCTTGAAAGCAGGTTATTTATATAAGGATTGTTGCATGTTCTATCGTTTTGTAGATGTCATACTTATCTTTGTTACTTTCATAAAAAGACAAATACTACTATATCTATTGTATATCTAACTGTATCTATTTTTTTCAACATCAATATAGTTAAATTTAATACTTGATGCGCTGCACTCTTGATGGAAACATATATTAATATTGGGTAAATACTAACAAGAGTTACTATTTACCCAATATCAATATAGTTTCTAAATATTTTTGTAGGTACTTTATAATTAATTATATTGATAATAAATTAAATATTTTGGTATTTTAAATTTTAATATTAAACTCATTGGCAACTATTGTAGAACATTTAAACAATATTTTAAATATATTTTTATTCGAAAATCACAGTATATAACCCTATTAATACAGCCAATTTAAATCACCTGTGACTAATTAAATGAAGGACAATAAATTATATAAAATTAAAAGTAGTAGTACCTTTTATTAACTTTTACTTTTTGTAATAAATTAAAATTAAAAAATAATTTATGAAACATTATTATTTTAGCTGAAATATTTCAAATCTAATAATTTTTGAATAGTAGTAGTAGTAGTAGTGTTAGGCTATCGACCACGTGGTCCTTCCGCCATGTGTCATTTGTGTATTTGTGTGTGTGTGTAAATGAGCTTGTTACTTTAAAGGATCGCCCCCGTCACTCTAAAGCACCATTAATTGTATCCCAATGGTAAATGGTACCGGTCACCCATCCGACTACTGACCCGAATCAACGTTGCTGCACGTCAGTTCGGGGCCGTAACCGATGCGCCACCACCGGCGTGTATTTTTGAATATTTCCTATACTATATTAATTTATTTCTTGTACCAATTTTGTAACATAAATTTATGTACTTTGTCAAGCATGTTTGACAGGATGAATAAATAAATTCTAACTAGTGTTGCTTTGATATATGTATTATTTGTAACATGCAAACTACTTTTGCATAATTTAAACATTATAATTATTCAAAATATGTATTCTGTTAAATGGCCATAGACTAGCAATTAAAATTTAAAATAATGTATTCAAATAATATAGACAAAAGGATTAATATTTAAATTAAAATATACAAATTTAGGAGAATATGTAAACTAGTCGGAAGACGGTGAGTTTTAAAGGACCTTATTACGAATTTTGTTTAGAATTTGTTTAGAGCACATGTTTTATTAAAATATACATAGCAAATTAAAATTATTTAGATTAGTGCTGTAAATCGTAAATCGTGAAAATGTATCTCTTATTATTAATTCATTATTAATTTAAAGAATCTATTGCTTAATATTTGTCTACTCGTATTTTTTTTGAAGAAATAAAATTACAAATTTCCATATTCAATTAAAAGTTTTGAATCATTCCTGTCAATAGTAAATCATAAAAGTGTTTTGTTAAAAAAATCTTTTCAGGTATTTGTTAATAATTAGATTAGCTATTGATTAGAATTTGTTTTAAGCACCTTTACCGAAGTGATGAAAATCATTCGTTTAAAATGGTATCAGTTCTGCCAATTGCTAATCTTATAATCTTAAATATTTATTCTACTAACAAACCTGTTTATAATTTAAGGACTTATTGTTTAGAATTTATTTTAAACATATTTCTTCTGACTTGATAAAACTTCAGAAGTTTTTTTTTAAACAGTGCTGCTAATTACAAATCATGAAAATTTATTATTTAAACATTACGTTTCAGTATTTTTTAAAATAATTTTAAAATATATTGTTTAAAATTTGTTTTAATCACAATTTTTCTCAACTGAGGAGATTACTGTAGTTATGACTTTCGTCGTAAAAAAATTGATGTCAGTGTTGCCAATTGCTAATCGTAAAATTTATTCTCTCAATATTTCTTTTGAGGAGTATGTTAATAATTTTAAATTATCTTGTTTACATTTTTTTAATCACAATTTTACTGATATGATGAGAATAGGGAAGTTACTAAATTTCACAATCGATTAAAAATGGTTGAATTTTTGCTGTTAATTGCTAATCAAGAAAATGTATTATTTTAACATTCTCCTTCGGGATTATGTTTATAATTTAATAAATCTATTGTTTAAAAATTGTTTCAACTTATATTTTTGTCTAACTCTGAAATTTCAGAAATTACAAATTTCATAGTCGTTATTTTTTTTAAACAGTGGTGCCAATGGAAATCTTAATATGTATTGCTTCATTCATAATTCATCTTTGGTATTTTGTCTATAATTTAAAAAAATCTACTGATTGTTCTGATCTTATAAGATTCCAGAAGTTACGAAATTTCACAATCGATTAAAAAACAAAGTTTATCTTTAAGAATTAAACAAATATTTTGTTCAAAATTTGCTTAGAGCACATTTTATTTTCTAAACTGAGAAAATTTCAAATGTTACACAATCACAATTATAAAATATGATCATTTGAATAGAATTATTGTATATGATTTTAATTAAACAACTACAAATAATATAGTTGTAAACAAGTGTACAATGATTAGTATAAAAATACAAACTTTTAAAAGCTAAAGCTAAGATCAAATAATAGTAATAAAAATTCAAGCCTGGTGCTCAAAATAGTGAATTAAAATCAATTCCTCCAACTCCCAACTATTTATTCCATAAAATCAGACTACAATTCCCTACAATCTGAATCAGCAAAACTATAATTTATACCATCTACACCTGAAAATTCACAGGAATCCTATTTGATTCCTTTTGATCCCATGCCCAAACAATACAAATTCAAAATTAAAACCAAGTCTAGGCTGACATATAAAACAGCAATGAATTTCAATAAAAACTCGGCACAATTATAAAATATAATGTGTATACCGTGTTAGATTATGATCTACTTGTTTTCACCGCCTTAGATGCCGAAAGATTCGCCCTTAGGACAATAGTCATACTCCGACTCCCCCATAACCACTTAAATGAACTTTTGACTGCCACTTTGTTATAAATGAAAAAAAGAGCTCTGTTTTCATAAAAAAAATTATTTGGAACTGTATTATTGGTTACATTACTTGGAAAATATTATATCGCTTAAATGGCCACCTCCCGAGTTGAATGAGAAGATTTCTTCTTGAATGTTAGCTTTCAAGTCTCCAAAGGTTCGTGGTTTGTTGTGGTAAATGCGACATTTTAAAAAGCCCCGAAGGAAGAAATCTGGTGCTGTTAGCAACTGGATATAACCGACCTGCAAATTGGGGTCTCAAAATCTACCCGAGCTGTGCGAGCGATTGCTCCGTCTTGTTGAAACCAACAATGATCGAGACTCAATGCAGCAACTTGCAGCAAAAAAAACTCGTTAAGCATCTGCCTGTAACGCTAGCCATTTACGGTTACGGCGGCGCCATCGGCGTCTTCAAAAAGTAAGGACCAATCACTTTTTCACTGCAAATGCCGCACCAAACAGTCGCTTTGAGGAGATGCAATGGATCTTCTTGCATTACATGTTGATTCTATGTGCCCCAAAAATATAAATTTTGTTTGTTAATAAAACCACTTAAGTGGAAATGGGCTTCATCGTTCATTATGATTTTTGATACGAAGTTATCATGTGTATCGCTCGATGGATTGTTGACAACTAATTCACTATATATCTACATAAATATCAAAGCACACTGACATTTGCCGCCATCTGCAACAATGGCGGCCAATTCAAACTGTGACATTACTTTTGTGCCACCTTATACATTAATACATTAATAAGTAAATCTTCAAAATCTTGTTAAAAGTAATCTTATAGTTATAAAATTCTAAAATTGTAGCAAATTATTAAACCCAGTATACATTTAAAGAAAGTATTGAGCAACAAAAATTACGTAAATTGATAAAATATACTTAATTGTTAATATACCTTGTGATCAGATTCAACCCTTACAAGGTTGATCAACTAATAAACACCGGCTACTAATAAAAAAATGATCAAAGTAATGTTCTTCAGTATCAATCACAATAAAAATTATTCTCCCTTTTGAATTATTTGAATAATTATATAATAACAAATAAAAATAACTGAATAAAATTTTATAATTGAAAATTGTATACTTGTTATGTAATTGTTATTACCTCTTATTTAATTTTAATATAAAAATATATTTTCTTAAGGAATAAATATGAATCTGTAAAACAAGGCAAAAATAATCTTTTAATTCATAATTCTTAAATAAATATTATAATATATCTTGTATTTCTTTCTCAATGTTTTCGAGTATTGAATTTTTTAATACCAATTTTTATTTATAAGGAATATAAACTTATAGAAAACTACTTATCTCATGACAAATATACTGAAAAATTTGTTGGATAACAAATTGACAGCGTGCAAGAAAATATATTGGGAGGAAATTAAGTGAAAATTGTAGCTTTCATTATTTAATTTTAGCTTGAATTATTATCCAGTAAATATTTTCATTTAAAAAGTCAATGTCCCATATAATCAACTAATGGTTTTTAGAATAAAATAAATCAAAGTAAATTTACCTTATTAATAAGTAGTAATATCCTAAAAAAACTGTTCCGCACTGCCTTGCCGATGAAACTAACGAAAATCGCGAAGTAAATGCGCTTAAATAATCCTGAATGTGCTTAACACTTACTAACACTCCGGATAATAACTGAACTATTCAGTACCAAAACATTTTATCGACTACCACTGTGTCACATTTAATAATGCCACGGAGGTTACGAATCGCGCAAATCAACTTCTTATCGGCTGAGCAAAAAAAACCGGATTGAATATCTAGTTTCAAGCTATTTCAGCATATCGTTAGATGGTATGCTAGTCTGATTTAAATAATAGATCTTTGTGCCCATAACATAATTGTTTCATGTGGATAAATATTATTGATTTAAATATGTCACAATAATAATAATAATTTAAAACTAAATAATTGTAAATAATGTGAAACAGTGGCCTATTAAAATTGTAATTGATAGTAAATTCCACAATAATTGGGCTATTTAATTCCTTGCTCTAGAAGATCACCATCACTCAAGTGCCATTTTTTCACTTCATATTCCATTATCGAAATAATAAAAATGGTGATGTGGTCATCAGAGAACTTTCCCTATATTTTACTCGAAAACTATGAGGTTTACGCAAAAAACTATTCTTCATAATTTGTTCAGTTTTGAATTCTCTACAATTATTTGTTATATAATTTTCATGTAACTCCAAATGTTTGTTAGCAATTGGCAAAAAATATCAACATTTTTATTTATTTTCGCGAAAGTTAAGAATTTTATGAAAAACATGTTCGAACAAAACTTATTCAGTTTTTCATTTCCTTTAACTTTTGTTTGAACCGTATTTTAAAATTTCCCATATTTAGAAAAATATCACAAAAAATTTTAAAAAAATGCTTCAAGTAAACATCCACTTCCGGTTTATTAATGTTGACGAAAAGCTTTTCAGTTCCAGTTTTTGACGATAAAACCTTAAGTTTAAAGTTTCATCTCAAACAGATAATTGTTTATTGAGATACAGCGCCCACCGACAAACACACATACAGACACACAAACAGGCACAGATTTTTTTCTAGAAATCAGTGCAATGGACTCAGGGGACCCCAAAATGTATATTTCCGCAAAAAGTATTCAAAAAAAAATCACGAAAACATTACTCTCCCTATATATACTATATAGGGAAAGTAATAAAGATGTCCATGCATACAACATTAGAGATGATTGAAATATTGCATTTACGGTAAGCAAAGATCATTCCATAGCAGCCTGAATTATGGTTGTTAAAAGCATGGTCTAAATTACTTAATTATTAGAAGGCCAAGGTCATTAAATAGTAATTTGTACTCCATAAAGTGTACTACATTTTGCTGTTCATCAAAGATTTCTTGAACGTGCGTGGCTCAACAACGTTAATACAGTTTCAAAAAGTTAAAATGGGTATGGATTACTTCTTTTAATTAATTTGTTGATTTCATCCTTTGCAAATATTGGCTTATCATAAAAAGTAACTGATAATTGTCCTGACGCAAATCTTTTGGAGGATACCTACAGCCAACATTGCCTTTTATCTCATCATAAGCGCTTATCTCCTAAATAAAGAGAATAATACCATTAAAATTCCATTTATTGCCTAAAGCGTTGATACATTATGCTGATATGTGGATAATAAAAACTTAGTTTTCCTGTCTTCAACTGCGCTCTACTATTGAAATCCAAAATTGATTTAAACCGGTCTGTTGTTGTTGACGGGAAAGCAATAATTTAATAATATAATAAATGTTTGCTTTTTAAGATACCGAACGTTTGGATGTGGCAGTTTATATTTTCTAATTGAATCATTACAGGCATGATTTTAACATATATTACGAAATATAAATAGATAGCTGGTAGTGAAAATTAGCATTAGAAATACAAGAGAAGTAAATAAAATTATCTTTGGCAGGGGCGAGATGTGGGATGGAGGAGAGAGGAGAAAGAAATGGATGTGTGAGGACGAAAAGAATACATAGAGTCATTTGACAAAGGAATTTAAGAGAGTAAAAGTGAGTTAGGTAGATAGATGTAGAAGTATCAAAGAGAAGATGAGAGAAGATGGGGCTAGGGTAAACATACTGACGAGATTGGGGCGGGAAAGAGGAAGAAAGGGGGATGAAGGAAATGAAATAAGTAAAGATTGGTGATCAAGACAAACATTAGTCACCACATGTTGTATGTAAGATATGTGAAGAGGGTTTAAGGCATTTGGGTAATGGAACAAGAAAATCCGTACCCTTTGTAATACCAATGATTTGGCGATAGGCAACAAATTACCATGATGAGTGTTATTTATGTATATGTAATGTAGGATGTGGATAAAAACAAACAATTTAAGAAACATCATATATTGGTGAAAACAACTTTAGCTTTATCGATTTCAGTGAAATATCGATCGTTTCTAAGCAACCGCAGTTATTTTCCAAGACCAAACTTAATGACTTAGTTAGAAACTTAGCTCTTTAAAAGGATCTATCCAAAATTTTGTCATTCAGACTTCGAGGTAAAAATTTACTAACAGAAGACGTTAATATATCTTATATTTTAGGAAACGCGAGTATTCAGGCTATTTTGAAGAAGGTGGTTTTCTAGTTTATTATTATGTAATTTGTTTATAAAGTTTATTATTTAATTTTATGTCATGGAAATTATATTTAATTATGTTGTCCTGTAAATGGAATTTGCATTCTGTTGGGTAAACAAACATTATTATTATTATTGCACCGATATTTCTAGTCTGCTAAACAAACTTGGAGGCACATACAATTTCGATGATTGGAGCCTTTTTATTGATTCTTTTAAAAGAAGCCGTAAAGCTGTTTTCTTGCACAATGGGAATGTTTCATTCATCGGTATCGGTTGCCCATTCTGTGCAAGTGACGAAAAGCTACCAAAGTCTTAAAGTACTGCTTGAAAAAATTACAATGATCATAGTTGAAAAATTTATGGGGATTTGAAAATTGCGGGACTTCTACTAGCAGTCAGTACCCATGTTTTTTTTTGTGTGAGTGAGATAGTCGAAGTAGACATCAACATTGGAAGAAAAAAGACTGGATAAAAAGAGATAATTTCCCTGCCGAGTCAAAAAATGTTATGCACGAAAATCTTGTTGATCTACAAAAATCTTGTTACCTCCACTGCATATTAAACTATAATCAATGAAACAATACGTTAAAGCTTTGAATAAAAACAGTCTCGGTTGTTTCAAATACCTTCGTGGAAAATTTTCCGCTTTTTCAGATGCAAAATTAAAGGAAGGACCTCAAATAAGGAGATTAACAAAGGATCCTAACTACAATGGATTTAGGATGTAATGCGAGCATTAAAGTTCACTATTTACACTCGCATCTTTATTACTTTCCAGAAAATCTTGGTGATGGGAGGTTACACCAAGACATGAAAGAAATGGAAAGCAGGTATCAAGGTCTGTAGAGTTTCAATGATGGCTGATGGCCAATTGTTTTAAAATTAAAGATTGTTTAAGACAATTAATTACAAAATATAACATTTCTTCCGTACATACGAGGTACGACAGACAAAATCTCTAAAATACTAAAAAGACATAATATCAAAACTATTTTTACCACTTCGCGTAAAATTGGACAATTCCTTAATTCCCCAAAAGACATCATTCCCCTTGAAAATCAAGGAGTATACAAAATTCCCTGTGCCAATTGTAATAAAGTTTATATCGGACAAACCAACAGACGTATGAATGTACGGCGAGACGAACATATCAGAGCCGTCGAAAAAGATCTACCATCCTCATCTCTAGCCGAACATTCTAAATCCACCGGACACAAAATAAATTTCGACCACACGACTTCAATCGCAGCATTAGACCATTTCACGAAGAGGATTATCCGCGAGGCAATTGAAATAGAAAAACACACCGATAATCTCAATAAACGCGACGACGCCCAACGATTACCCCCCACTTGGAAATCCATTTTATGCAAAATGCATATCTCTTCACCCGCTCCACAGATTTCAATCCCCACAGGTACCATCAACGTAATCCCGGTTAATCCGACCGGCCCTATTACAAGAAGCCGCACACGCGCCGCCAAACGTCAACCGCCAACACCGCAGATATAAATAGCGCAGTTCCCCATCGAACACCGCCTGAAGAAGACCAATGCGACTTGGTCGAAACGTTGCAAATCGGTTCTTTTTAGAACCATCAAAACTTGCAAATTCGAAGATTAAAGCCGAACATTGACAATGTACAAAAATAGTCTTCGCGAAACCATCCGCACCAACATATATATATATATATATATATATATATTTGATATTTTTTATATTATACACAATCTGTGATAAAAATATGCCAAAAAAATCCATTTAGTAAATCATATACATGTGAAAAATGGTTCAGTAATGATATAATCAATGATATACGCTTAAATCACAAGTGTAAAGGATTAATACTAAAAATAAAACACTTCCCAGTAAGTACAAGTTACGGACATTAGATGTTTAATTGTGGAGGCGTTTACTTTGTGGTACATCTTGAATATACTGGAGAATGAAAACAGGATCACATTGTTTTACCACTTTTATTTAACAAAAATACACGTGACTATAGTTTCGACTATCAACTAGTCATTATCAAACATAAAGTGGTAAAACAAAGTGATCCTGTTTTCCTTCTCCAATATACGGATATTAGAGGCTATTATAAAATTCTGCTGAGTAAAACTTATGACAAGAGCCCAAACAACTATGATTCTTCATGTATTATAAAAATAACAACAGTAGAATTCCCGGAGTAATGAGATCTGGCTCGGAAGCATTTATATGTGAGCAACATATTGTGGAATGCTTGCAACTCATTTTTCTGATTCATTCACTCATAATAATATTATATATCTGTTATTATAAATATTCCGCACGAAAATGGTAAATAATATAATTTTTGAAGATGTTCTTAAATATCTCAAACAATTAAAAGGTAGAAAATTATGGGTCCAGATGATCTTCTAGAGTTTATATTCAAAGATACCGGATATTTGTTAGCAAGGCCCCTAAACCATATATTTAATATTTTTCTAAGTAAAAAATATCACCGATTCATAAAAAAGGTGGTAAATCTGACGTGCTCAAATATAGACCCATTTCACTAATTTGTATTTGCGGCAAAATTTTTGAAAGTATTATGCCAGACCTTATTTACAATAAAACTTGCGCTAAAATCAATGACAGGCAACATGGATTTATGAAGGAGAGATCAACTCTAACAAATTTGTTTATTTTTACCCAAGAACTCTATTCAAACATGAAAGAACTATTTTGAACTGACGCAATATACAAGGATTTAACCACAGTTTTCGAATGCCTGCCACATTAGGTAATCATTGAAGAACTGAGAAAATACAATATTAATGATAATTTGGCATGTGTCATTCAATCGTAAGATCGTCGTTAATATGTCAAATATGGAAATCATATTTCCAAATATCTCCAAGGAATATGTAGCCACAAGTTGTGTACCCTAAAGTTCCAATCTAGGTCAATTGTTGTATCTACTTTTATTTATAAATAACGTCTGTGATATTTTAAATTATGATTCCTAATGCATCTGATGACTTAAATATTTAAAGGTATACTAATGTACAAATGACTATGATATACTACAAGATACTTTGTGTCGTTTTAATAATTGGTGCTGTGATAATGGACTTGAACTGAAAGTGTTGCGTTGTTTCCTTTGCCAATAAATTAAACCATACGATATATAATTTTAATATTCGTGGCCACCACATCGGAAGGTCTGAAAAATTCAAAGATCTCGGTATAATTTTTGACCAAAAACCATCATTTAAACATCATGTTGATATGTTGATAAAAGATTGCTTAAAAATGTTGGAATTTATTATTAGAAAAACTAGGCACTTTAAAATTGTAGACACGTTAATAAGTTTCTATAAGTCTTAGATTCGCAGGTAACCAAATTGAAAGTGTGTAACGTAAATTATTAAAATATTTACATTATAAACAAAGTGGACTGTATCCGCTAAGAGGATACTTATACCAATGTCTTTTGGAAGAAGTTATTATGGTATCTGTCAGAAAGTATTATACATAACTTAATTTAGTTTACTTGAATAAGCTAATAAACAACAAATTTGATGATTGACAGCTTGTATTTCAAATTAGATATAATATCCCGACGACATGTGTACGACATCCTAAAATATTTGACTCAACAACACCTATTAAAACATTAAAAATTATAGCATAATTTTCAGCATAATGCTCATGTTTTTGATGATTTTGAGCGATTCAAAGAGAATTTGTTAACTTGTCATGGGCTGGGATAAATGTTTATTTCTACATCTGTTTCTAATATATGTAGTGTTGATGTATTTGTATAATATTCAGTTAATTGAATACATTATATACTTATTATGATGTTTCCATTACAAAGTTGTAACTAATAATGAGTGAAAGTGTAAAAATACTAACATTGATTTCTAAATAAAATTAAGTATTTAATGTTAAATAAATAAAATATAATAAATTATAATAATTTAAGATAATAGTAAAGGAATACAAATTATTCAAAAAATCATTCATTAGTCTAGATTTATTTTCAAATAATTTAATCGAAAATCCAACATACTACACAGAAAAGATGATTCTTTATAAATTACACATTTAATTATTTTAATATAATTTCTATGATACTACTATTAATTGTTACTAACTAATCAAGTTCATTTTCCTGACACCAATTATAAATTTAACTTAGTTAAGTCATCTTGTAAATATTGATAATACACATATTATTAAGAACAAAATACATGTTGAGATCAGCTGTATAAAGAAGGTTTTACATTTTACATAAAATTATTGATAAAAATGTTTAATTAAAAGTGCCGCATATAGATCCTTGTAGTACACCTGATACCGACAAATAGATTTAAAGTTTGTAAAGGTAACATATGACTCACGATCATTCAAAGTATCCACTGATTATTAAAAAAAAACAAAGTTCAACTTGTATAGTAGAAGGTTGTTTCGACCTTGTGGCTGAAAGTTATTAAAATCAGTAAAATGGTTTAGGTATAGAATAAATGGATTCACTTTTTAATTTTGTTGGAAACATGCTGGTTCTAATTGATAAATGCAATAATATGGCACAATCCCCTAAAAGAAATTAATCATGGCTACATCACTAGCGGTATTATTATTAGAAAGTTTTTTAATAAAAAGTTTCAGGGCCGAATTAGTCGTAAAATTAGGTATATAGCTGACAATAAGATTATTATTTGTCAATGAATTTAAAAAACGAAACCGCCGATTCTCTATAATATAAATATTATCAAGATTTTTATATTATAATGTATTAGTGTTATTAAAATCTTTGATTCTTAGAATTTACATATGTCGAAACTGCTATGTAATGGAAATAATTTAATTATCAACTCTAGATATATAGTTACTATGTATATTACGGTGACTAAAAAATTTTTTTTTGAATTTTGAGCATAATTAACATCTAAAAATGCACGCTGCGTTTCAAATACAGCCAATAATGAGTTTAATAATAAACCTTTTCTATATAATGTTCAATAGGAAAGTACGTTACGGAAACTTAGTAATGGGTTTTGAAAATGCCACACATTTTTATCCACCGAAAAAACAGATTTTTAGGTTTTTCTTCACAATTTTGATTTGAGCGACCTCCAAACTTCAATCAATTGGCCTGTTATTTGGTTTTAGGTATATATTTCTTTCTGGTCACCCTAATGTATATGCACATTTTATTATGTTTGTAAGTAACGTTATTAAGCTTTTAAATTTAGTTAAAAGATGGTAATAATCATGTTTTAGTTTATTTCTGGTTACCTTTCTTTAATAAGGTTCATAATTTTGGAATGGGGCCATGAAAGAATTTTATTTTTAAAAGATGGAATATATTGTAGGATTGCTCGATTTAAGATATTATTCAAAATCAGTAATCCTAGAAAGATTTCTTAAGTCAATATGACACGATTGCTCATGAAGTCCTGGATATCTTTCAAGTAATTAAGGTAATTAAGGTAATTCACCTAGTAATGAAAATATAAATGCAAGATGATATGAATTTTCACTAATTCGTGTGACTCTCTTTGAACTGGACCTATATTTTAATAAACACTTTATTTAAAGTGTTTTTAATTGTGTACTGAAGAACTCAAAAACAAGAAATAGCACATTATTTCATAAAATTATTATTTAAATTATTTTAGAGGTCGACCATTGGGATAATATATAAATAAAATAATTAAATAAATATTTATGAACCCTAACAGATACATTTTCTATTTTAATTTTGTTTTCAAGAAAATAAGAAATAGTAGAAAACCAAAAACTGCCTCGAATAACCACTCACTTTTAAGAAATTTAATTTTAAATAATATTTTTATAAATATAATAATACATTCTTATCGATTACAATAAATCAACGTCAATTCCCATAACAGCGCCATTAACATCGTTCCCAGCTAAACTGATTACACGCTCCATTGTTTCAAGTGGATATTACTACAACTGAGCAAAGAATAAACTCCTCAATCGAGCAATTGAATCCTGTGAGATTAAAATTTCAAGCCATAACCGTCTTGGAGCCTCTCGATCGGGCCAGCTGCAAGGCGAAACAAAAATATTTCTCGAACGCTTTTGATTCTTCGACTTTTCGCATTGTCTAAGCCTCACGGACCGTTGAGAATTCGAATCGAAGTGCTTTCGTCGGCTAAATAGAACCCTCGCCCTTATTCCGACCGCAACTCTATCTCGTAATTATTATTATTACCCCCAGTTGAACGGACCACCACTCCAATTTCCAAACGGTGTCAGCCTTTCTTTATCTGATCCTGTCACTCGAGTTAAAAACTCCATTATTAGGCGGAATGTCTGCGGTGGCATTCATATTAATGAGTAATTAATTGCGCGTATGTATTAAGAAATGATTTATCAATATTGTTCCGATTCATGCTATCGCAATTTATGGTTTGATTGTGTTACGTAAGAATGGAATCGGGTGATTATCGATTATTCTGATCGTAATTTAACAGTAAATGTATACAGATTATTTGCGGGTTATTTATGACAGATTATTCAAAACTAATTATAATAACGGAATTGTATAAAGCAATTCGGTAATTATGAATAAATATATGTGATTATTTTAATGAGCAAGAAATCCCGAAACATTTTTATTTGAATGGTTACAAACACCTGTATGTTTTAGTTACTACAATTTTAGTCTTCTGTTGATGACTGTTACTTGCTGCAAAATGATCTTGGTTGATTTTCACAGTACTGTCATCAAAATAGATTACATCTAAATCTTTTCAAGTTTAAATCAACTTCATTTGCCAAAAATCTTAAAATTTCCAAATTTTAAGAGTACTATAATCATTAGTGATGATACTATGACACTATATGTGATATTTGACTAAAAAAAGATATAATATACAATTAATTCAATAAAATTCTTGTATTCACAATGAGAACTTCTAAAGATTTGCGTAATACAATTACAATAATAAGTTTACATAAAAGTCACGTTTTTTTTTTTAATTTATTGGAATATTCCCCAATACGGAATTTTAATATAGTGGTTAGAGGGTACTTAAAAAAAGTTCGTGCGGTATTTAGATTTTAAGTTAAATCATAATTACTTAACTGTTATATTATGACCATCTAAATTTATATGTCAAAAGCTTATTGAATATGACATTTCATACATACAAGCTATAATTTTATGTATTTCTGAAAAATGATACTAGTTATTTAGATTGTATAATTAACGATATCAGTAGCTTACTTATTTTTTTCTTTGTTAAAAAATTGCAGTTATGTGCAAGTAATTTATTGCAGTTGTTTGCTGCAGTAGGACTTGTCATTAGCATATCTTACCTAGTATTCATCCTTGAATTATTTATCTCCGTTTTTCTGGAAATACCTGCGTGATTAGATAAAGCGCTGATGCGGTGATGTAATCCATGAACGTGGAAATGAAACAAAGCGCAACAATGATATCGATTGTACCTTCTCATCTGTTGTTTTGCGCAGACCTATAAAGATAGGATAAGTATTCACCGGATAGGTACGTGTCGTATCAAATCAGTTGTTGGTCATGCTTAACAATTCCAGATAACGAATGCGCCGAGGCACTCTTTACACGTGACGATGTATTTCGATTTATGGAAATTCCAACCAGAAGAAGCAATATTACTATATGTTTAATACAATTCAAATTATTAATTTAACAGAATATCCAGGCCAAATTTATGCAGATCGCTGGTAAGAATGATGAAGTGGATATTATTCTTCATATTGTAAGAATGTTTTTTATTACGTTAGATATTGTTACATTTTAAAACTCACAAATGACAAACCTCAAAATTATTACATATGATAGTGAAAATATTTCTACTATTTTATTTTTAATTTTTATAAGAAAATCTGTCTGTATCCATGTAACTTTAACTTTTATTTATTGTTAGAAGAGCTAAAAGGCTTTTGCTAAAACTTAGTGCATCACTACTTGAGGTCGTTTTCTATTTATTCCTCAGATTCCTCTTTGTAAAAATAAAAACGAAACAGAAGGTGTAGATAGGAAACCAAACAACTTTTATTTCAATTACAATGGATGCTTGTTTTATGTATGAAAATTGCAGCGAAAATTATAATGAAATTTTCGACATTTTTGAATTTTTGATAAAGCCCGCACAGAAATGCCATAGAATGAAAACTATGAGTTATTAATGAAATTATTGGGACCAGATCAAAGATTTTTGTTTATATATATGGCATAGCGGCAGCCTGGATTTAACATTACAGTTCTTGAATAATTTTCTCACATATCTCTATGTAAAAAATTATTATTAATATTATAGGCCCTGAAGATTTAAACGGAATGAGGCCCATTTTGTATTATTACTATAATGTGAATTAATAGTATCTCGGGTTTTAAATGGTTTTTAAATAAAACTATAAAATTAAGTTTATCTGAGCTTTTCGTGTCATATAATAGTTTACCAGAATTTTGCAAAATTATTACTATGAAATTTGATTATAAAGGCTCAATATTATTAAAAAAGAAAAGATCACTCGAGAATCTTTTGATTTTTCCGTTTGACATTTTTTAATATTATTGAGCCTTTATAATCAAATTTCACGGTAATCATTTTAACGGCTAATAACATTATTAGTTTAGGGAATGTACTACGATGACCAAATTAAGATTATCTGAAAATATTTATAAGAATTTTATTATTTTATTGTAAAGGTATTACCACTTAGCCAAGTATCATCACTATCAGAATTAAAAAATAAATGTATTCAATTGGATTGTGATTGTTATTTCATTTTTGAGAAAATTATAACAATAAATTCTATTGACTAGCATAATTTTATACAAATAATCGAATCTATTAGCTAGTAAAAATATGTATTATTCAATTCAGTTCAATTCAATTAAATTCATTTATTGGTGTATTAACATATTCGTTTACACAAGTCAGTAGTATATAATAATTAAAATTAGGTATAGAAATATAAAGATAAAATTATGTAAAACGATGCGCTTAATATGTTAAAATAAATAAATAAGCTAAAAATAACGACAAATAAGCTAGTTTGTACCACAATACAAAATAAAATATACAACAACATGAAAACATATATAAAATATACATATAGGTATAATAACATTAATCATATAATAAAACTAAAGTCATAAAATAACTAATAAATGGAAAGCATAAATTTACTGTAAATTTGATCCGGTGAATTGATCAAACCCAACTGCCTGAGAATATATGTACAAACTTAATAAATAAAAGACTATTTTCTACTCCTATAATGAAATAACATAATTGTAGGTTACTTTTTAATTATACAATGTAGTACATTGTATGTTATGTATATATTATATATTCATTGTCATAGCAACCAAATATATATATATTGTAGCACTAGTGTTACAATATTTCTATTGGAGCACTAGTGCTACAATAGTTAAACAGGAGAGGGATATTACAATAACATAGTATTAATAATATTAATATTGAATCAGACTAAACGTTTTTTATAATTAATACATGTGAAAAATTGTTTTATAATTTATGTGATGATATTATGTAAGAAATAATACTTTAAGTTTGTATATTGACGCTACCAATACTATAAATGTATATTGTGTACACTATATGGTCTACGTAATAAAGATTATTATTATTATTATTTCCTTAAATTAAAAAAATAATGTTTTTCAATTACACGCAAATATTATACGAACATTATAAAATTTCATTTTTGAGTTGACTTTTCTGACGTCAAATTAAACTTCAAAATAAAATTGCGAGCGTGTTGAAATTTACGCAAAATAATGGTAAATAATAATAGTAAGAGTAGTTTTGTTACAAAATTAAACCCTACGGTAAATGTTCCATCATATACATGATCTCCAAGAACATTTCATAACTGTATCAATATCACGTATATTTTTAATAAATAAAAATTTGTTCAATGTCAATTAGTAGAAATCTATATTTGAATTTTTTAATTCATATGTATAATCGTAGAAAAAGTATAGTGTACAATTCGCATACAATGACCATTGCCCACTCGTATGAATTTCATACTCGTGGGCAATGGGTATCATTGTATGCTCATTATACAATATACTATTGTACATGAGGTAAATATGTATTAAGTCTATAAATCATCGATTTTATAAGGTGAAAATTTAAGCAGTAATTCCTTAATGGTACTTTTAAATTTATTAAATGATAGATTACGTACCTTAGGAGGCAATTTGTTAAAAAATAACGGACCATAATAATTTGTTCCCGTCTGAGATTTGTTAAGCCTAATTTGGGGTAGCTTTATGTTATTACGATGTCTGGTGGGATACTCATGGTGTTCGTGCGTCTTATACGTGTGCAAGTATTGTTTGACGTAGCAGAGACATTCTAATATAAATACAGCTGGTAATGTAAGAATACGCATTTTTTGAACATTTTTCTACAGTCGTCTTGGTAGCCAAGTCCACTAATAATGCGAATGGCTTTACGCTGCAAGCCGAAAAGTCTGTGGCGAGAAGCCAAGTGGCCCCACACCAGAATTCCGTATTGGAGATAACAGAGACAGCACTCGTAATATACCGTTCTGAGTATCCACCCAGATACAGAATTTGTAAGGCTCCTTAACCGATAAATCCCCCAAGACATTCGCTTTGCTATTTCAGCGCCGTGCTGGTTCCACTTTAAAGTGTTGTCCAGTTGAATGCCCAAAAATGTTGTGCTCGTAGATTCTGCCGTATCTGTTTTGTTTAAAGTAAAAACCATGTTTACTGTTTTCGATGAATTAACAGTAAGCATGTTATTATAGAACCATTGTTCTGCCTGGAGAATCATGTTTTGTTCTTATTTTGAACATCAAGTGTAGAAGTTCCCACATTGACAATTGTTGTATCGTCAGCAAACAGATAGATGTCGCAATTGTCCAGGTGTAAGGGGAAGTCATTAATGTAAAGAAGAAATAGTAATGGATCCAGAATAGATCCTTGTGGTACACCATGCTTAATCAAAACCATATTTGTGAAGTTTCTCAACTAATATAGAATGTTGAACGCAGTCAAAAGCCTTGCTTAAGTCCAAGGACGAGGCTAATGCATATTGACCACTTTCAAAACAGTCCAGAATATTATTAACAAAAGCTTTTCTCGATCAAGAAAAATGGTTATTTGTTTCATTATTTTTTCAATAATTTTAGATATTACAGAAACTAACGATATTGGTCTATAATTATCAATCAGTGTAGAATTGGCAGAATTTTAACTGCCATATTAGGCACATTAGGTTAAGGGTGAATGGAGTAATCAGATTTAAAATTTATAAAAATATTGTCTATTCTATTGTTACCCCTTGAATTAAAATCGACAATAGGAACTAGTCCATAGCACAATAATAAGTCACATAGAGAAGATACTTTACTATCGTTATACAAATTGAAATTTATGTTGAAATCGCCTCCTAAAATAATAAAATAATTATAAGTACTAATGGTTTCAAGATAAGCTGTTCATGTATTCATAAATTCGGACTAGATTCCAGAAGGTGATCTGTAGACACATATTATACATAAATTAAAATTTGGGACGTAACTACAGGACAATTTACAATCTTTCTCTCTAGAGAACAATTGGGTTTTGTCGTTAAAATGTTTGTTTATAAGCAGGCTATCCACGTAAATAATTGTACCACCGTAGTTATTACCGGGGCGCGAGTAGTATGTACTACACGCTAGAGTATTTATGTGTGATATTTCGCATTCAGTGTTACAGAACCAATGTTCTGTAAGACAAACAATGTCGAATTTAGGAGATTTATCAATTAATAAACAGTCTAATTCATTAAATTTTTTGCGCAACGACTAAATATTTTGAAATAAAATATTTATACCTTTTTGTTTTTCATCTTGTCGTAATGAAAAAAGTTATTTATACATACATTCTCAGGCCTTACCTCGGCTTTCTTAATTTTATCAATTATATGCGATGGAGCACTGAATTTAAAAGATGAGTATTCGCTCGGGTATATAGATTGTAATTGTTCACAGTTGATTGATGTAAAATTCTTTCCCTTTAAATAGTTAAGAAGTTGTTCTTTCTTGAGGTCGAGGTCCAGTCTGAAGACATGAAGGTGTTTATATCTAACTGATCCCTTGATGGATTCATCTTTTGAAGAGCCCACAATGGCATTGAACCTCTTCTTTTTGTGTGTAACTTGCTTCCATCCTTGAGTTTTTACATCCTCTTGGACATCATTTCCAGTTGTATTTGGGGCGATTTCTGAGCTACGTCCTTGGTTCGGTTGCATGTTGGATGGATGTGCAGTATTTTTACCTTTCCTCGGAGTAATTTTCGTCACCTTCGTACTTGGTAGGTCTGCAACTGTATTAGCAACTTCACTGATATTTCGTTCAGTGACATTAGATGGTGCAACTGTAACAGCAATTTAGATTTCCATAATAAATGTCAAAAGGAAATCCATTGGAGATATATCTGGAGATCGCCCTTGCCATCGTGATGGTGCATCCCTTTCCAACCTTTCACCGAATGTATTATTGAGCCATGTACTTAAAATACGAGCATATCATGGAGGTGCTACATCTTGTTGAAAATACATGCCTCCAATTTGAGAAAGTTGTACATCTTCAAGGAATCCAAATTAATAATTATTTAGGAAATTTAAATACATGTTTGAATTTAAAACACGACCAACAAAAAATGAACCAATGACAGAAATTGATAACATACCTGCCCATACATTAACTGATTATTTTTCGACTATAAACCTGGAAGTAGTGAAGATTTTCGTGTGAGTAATAGTGAAAATTGTGCCGATTAACAAATCCATTGTTCATTTTCATTTACATTTTATTCTACCCAATTGCAAAAAAATATTTCGGTAGCGAAAATCTGCTTCCTTGGCTTCCGCTAATTTCAAAATCTCTTTCAATTTGGCGTATACTCGTATGATGATTGCCTCTGTTAAAATGTTAAATTCATTTTCTTTGTTTATTACGGGTTTAATTCTTTCTTGTTTTTCGATGTACTTAAATAATACTTGCTGTTGCAACAAATCTTTCCAAAAGATTTTGAAATAATTCTTCCCTTGGATGTTCCCGTTCAGAATATCTTGCTTTATACACTCTCAGCAACGTATTTCTAGAGATTTCTCCAATGATAAAAACGATGTCAACCAATTCATTTTGAGAAAAAATAGCCATTCATATCAATATAAGTTAAAATTAACTTTTTGTTTGTTGACTGAACAAAAACTGTAATTAGAAATAGCGGCTGCTTAATTATCCTGAATAATAATAATAAATTATAAATTGTGGTTTATATGAGTATATGCTTAAATAAACCTCAATTCGAACAAAAATCGAGTCTATCGTAAACATGTTTGCACATATTTAAAAGTTGTCTATTTGTTATTCTACTGCATTCCTCATTAATTTTAATTTTCAAAATTTCGACGTTCGCACTTCTCACTCAGTAAATGTGGCCCCATAGGAAAAAAAATCGTTCGGTGCTAAATCTGGTGAATGAGCTGGATAATTAATAGGTCGTCCACATCCTATCCAGGTATTTTGATAACATTTATTTAAATATGAAATAACCTCTCCAGTTTAATGAGCCGGACACCCGTCCTGTTAAAAGCACACTACTTTTTTTTGCTACGGCATATATGGCTGGGCCAATCTCAGTTTGAAACAGTTCCAGATATTTTCTGCCATTGTAGCGCCCATCAATGAAAAAAGGACGGATAATGTAAAATCCGTATATTTCCAATCATACATTTATAGATTGTGGATATTAGGAATGGTTATCGATAACTAAAGGCGAATTATCCGTATCCCAATGACGGTAATTTTGAACATTTGGCTCTCCGTTCAAGGCAAATGTTGATTCGTCAGAAAAACAAATATTTTGGAGGAAATTTCTATCTAAATTGGTCATTTCCATGATTGTTCAAAAACATTCTAGAATACCTATCTATCTCAAAAATTTCTTAATGGTTAGATAACTTGTAAGACTGTATTCTTCTTTAAAATTTAAGACCATGCTAGAATAATGTGAGTGGCTAAAGATATGAAATTTTGTCAAATTTCAAGCTATTTTATTTATTTATAAAGTATTTTTTGGAAAGATGTTTTAATAATAGTGGCATCACTAATGCTGATATTCAAGTATAATTCTGCAGACATAGAAAATATCTTTCTTGATAACAAAAATATAAAAGCAAAACACACATTGTTTAAAGCAGCAAAAGATCTAAGGAAACAAGACGATGTAAATAAATTTCAAATGACATTTTTAGATTACTTATATATACACATTAATTAAAATTTAATTGGTGAATTTGGATTTATTGAAACTTCTAAACTCATTCCTTTCCCATCGCACTTCAGAGGAGAACAGGGTTAGTGTGTTATTGATCGAATGCACTTGTGTTCAGGTGGACTAGTGATAAGTGATAAGGCGGATAAGGTGTTCGCCGATGGATTATATTGTGTGTGGGCGCGATCTGTTTATAATTGATCCCCAATTTCATGCCTTAACAATTGTATTGGTACTTTAACGGTGACGATACGACTCATTTACTTGTATACTGCTGGAGGTGCTGATCGAAATCTATCATTCGCTGGTGACTAAAATATGGAGGTGGACGTTTACAAATCGTAAATTAAAGTAATGCCGTATAAAGTCAAATTGTCTGTTCAATTTACAGATATGAAACAATGGAAGCGATTGTGCAATAATACAAGTACGCAGTTAAACAATTACCGTATCTGTATTTTGATGCAGGTGATTTATTAAGTCGCAATAAATTTTAAAAATCGCGAAATATGAATAAAATGACAGATTAAAAAAATAAACACGTTTTAAGCAAAGATTAGGCAATAAGGATTAGTTAATATTGATTGTTGGGTTACGTGAAGATGGATAGTAATAATAAAGACACTTTCGCCACAGTTCCTGTGCAATAAACAATATACAAACTAAAGGGGGTAATAATATAGCTGGATTAAATGACTTCAAAAGTTATAAAGACAATCGGTAAAAAGTACCCGAAAATATTACAAATAATAAACATATATCTAAGAGTGAGGAGTTTCTCAATGGTGTGGCAATAGGTATAGATGCAGCTATCACAAAAAAACAATTTAGGGTGATATGCCTCACAAATACAATAGGAAAACTTGACGAAATAATAATATTGAAAAAATAAACAAGAAACAGAAAAGATATGCAAAATAGCATATGGTGACAAGAAATGTGCTTACAGAAGCAGAATAAACGGCGATAACGCTAGATATAAGAATAGCGTTCAATACTGTGCCTTGGAAAGAAGCAAAATAAATAAAAAGGATGGAAATCAAATAAGGTAATAACCAGAAAATCAAGTAAGAACAGAATTGAGAGCTGTGGTCGATATTCTTCGATAGCATAGTAGAATCCAAAACACCAATAGGCATATATAAAATATATACAGAGTTTTTTTCGATGTTCTCTATGGGGATCTCGAAAACTATAAGAGATAGAGAAACGGTTAAATGGAGAAAGAAGTGTAGATTTACGAGGCGAATAAAATTTCACTTTCAAAGTTTTCAAAAAAGTCAAGGGTAACTAGATATTTTAAAAAAAGTAAAAAGTGTCAATTTTTTCATATCAATATATCTCAGTTATTATAACAGATAGAAAAAATCTGTAAAGGACAAAGTTTTTGATAATTTTATGCAGATTAATAAAAAATAATCAGAAAATTTTTATCGCCATTATTTTCCGAGATATGACGCAAACTTACATTTTTTTAAATGGAAACCATAGTTGGCTGTGGCCTCATTCAGAATGTAATTTTTTCTCTTTAATCCAATATGACATACGTAATAGTTAATTCTAAAAATAAGTGAGTTACAGTCATTTTAAGTTTTGTTATAACAAAAAAATGGGTAGCCATAAAAAAAGATGAAGGTAAAACAATTGCAGTTGTTTATAATAATAGCAATATTGTAATTATTAGTTTTACAGAGATACACCAAAATGAAACAACAGCATAAAGTAATTCTGTAATTATCAATATATCAATAGGAGAGAAATTTTAATATTAAAAAAATATGGCCAAGCGTCCACTATTAATATTATTATGACATAAATTATATCTTTTTAAAATTGAATATATGGCTTTTTTGACTACTCTCATGTAAATTGAATTAAATATTTCAATAACAACTAGTTTATGATCCTCCACGGATTGATATGGTTTTTAATATACCTTGTTTTTTACATAACTCCATATAAAAAAATCTAAAACGCGCAGATCGGGAGATCTAGAGGCCCTGGGATTGGTTTATTTCTTCCTACTTATGAGTTAGGAAAAGCATCATTTAAATAATTTGATAAATTTAAACAATCGAGCGTATCTTCAAATGTTATCTGAAGAAAATGAAAGTAATCATTTTCACTTAGTGAGCTTTCAAAAATATATGGACCGAGAATTATTAATCCAAACACACCATGGATTAAACTCAAATTTAATTCGTAGTTTTCTCTGTGAAACTTCTCGTGGATTCTCTTGAACTAATTTATGTTCATTGTGGCGATTAAATAAACCACAATTAATGAGTCGGGATTCATCTGTTCATAATATTTTTGTAAGAAACGTATTATTCTCTTGACAAATGGGTTTATACCACATACAGAAGGCCATTTTATAATTACAAAATTATTATTCTTTTGCTGGTTTTTCATTTTTGTTTAACTTTGTAGAACTAATAATTACAAATTGCTATTATTATAAACAACTGCAATTGTTTTACTTTCATCTTTTTCATGGCTACCCATTTTTTATTTATAATAAAATTTAAAATGACTATAACTTACTTATTTTTAAAAATAACTATGTCGTATGTGATATTGGATTAAAGAGAAAAAATTTACCTTTTGAATGAGGCCATAGCCAACTATGGTTTCCTTTTAAAAACATATAAGTTTGCGTCATATCTCGGAAAATAATAGCGATAAAAAATTTTTGATTATTTTTTATTAATCAACATAAAATTATCTAAAACTTTGTCCTTGACAGTTTTTTTTCTATCCGTTATAATAACCGAGATATATTGATTTGAAAAAATTGACACTTTTTACTTTTTTCAAAATATCTAGTTACCCTTGACTTTTTTGAAAACTTTGAATATGGAATTTTATTCGTCTCGTAAATCTACACTTCTTTCCCCATTTAACCGTTTCTCTATCTCTTATAGTTTCCGAGATCCCTATAGAGAACATCGAAAAACTCACCCTGTATTATTGCTACGTAGCAATAATAACAACAGACAATACAAAAAAAGAATAATAGTCAACATAAACAAAAATAGTTACTCTTGAAAATGCTGTAAAAAGCGAAACTAGTCGAGTGAATATAAAATTTAGTGAAACAAACCAAGTGTTTTTAATTAATTACCTATTATAAACAAAAATATTAAATATCAGCAGAAAAGAATAAACAAAAAGGGTCGACAATTGAAAGAACTAAGTCGAAAGCAGTAATACTTTATGGTGGAAGTAAAAAACATGACTGAACATGACATTAACTTTAAGTTTGAAAATGATCAGTTAATGATCGAAACTCGAGTAACGTAAAAATAAAACATGACAATAAAAACAGGAGAAAAATAAATAAGAACAAATTAATACTAAAAAATATAGTTAGACAATAATACGATCATAAAAACACGTATATGAAAAACAAGAGAAAAAGCAGATAAAACAAAAGCAAGCTTGCCAAAACTTAATGCTAAATCACAGGTGGACACGAGCCGAAAGGTGCTGAGCGCCATATATACGGAGACCAAGTTACTAATCGCAAAAGTAACACATATGACTCTATTGGCTCAACAAATTAAAAGCTATTTATGCAGGAAGCGTTTAGAAAAAGAGACCATAATAACCATATAATAATATAATAATAACAAGAATTGCAAGAAGAATGGATCACAGATATTTCGGGGTACGTAGACACATGATGGGCGGTGTATATAAAAGCATTTTCTTGTCCAAGTTAGTTTATATTAGTTTAGTTTAGGTTAATTCAGTTTATATTAGGCTAAATTGGGTCTAGGTAATTTCATGTTAGGGTAGGTTATTCGGGGTAACATTAGTGAATAGCTTTCTATAGTCTCCGAGCAAATCATATTTTAATTTTTATTAAACATTATAACGCACAAATATAAATAAAAAGTTACAAAAAACACGTACATTTCGTATTTTATAATTATTAGTTAATTTTCTACAACGTCCTTTATGTTTAATATATTGTTATTTTAAATAAAAAGGGTAATTGTATGTGATTAAAATATAATTCCCCTCAATGTATTTTATTACTGTAAATTTTCCTTAAGTTAGGTTAGGATATGTAATGTTAGATTAGATTGGATTTGGTTTCGTTAACTCAAATTAGTTTAGGGTACGTTAATTTAGATTAAATTAAATTGTATAACCTAGAATAGGGTGAATATTCTAGGTTACAATTCGTTTAGGGTAGGGTATTCTATGTAACCAAATCATATTTCGATTGTTAATAAGCAATAGTTGACACATTTTCTTTTAGGTTAGGTTAGGATGCGTCACGTTAGATTAGTTTCGATATGATTCGGTCGGATAAGATTAGCTTAGGTTTGGTAAATTTTGTTATTTTTGTTTAAGTAAGGTCAGGTAAGGGTAGGTTATATATGGGTTCCCGCAGATGTGGCTGACATGCACAGCTATTTGGGAGTAACGCCCCACGTACCCGGGCCGTACACTGCACACACACGTACACTTGTGCAAATACACATGCACACAATCACACACACGCACACTCAAACAAAGACGTGCCGACTGTAAGAGACGCGGACTACCAATCTACCCCCGTGAAGTAATGCCTGACGGCGGTTAAGCGAGGTGGCAGGGCGACATGGGGGGAGGTGGTTTTTAGTGGGTATACCCACACTCCGTCTATAAAAGATTTTCCACCTCTAAGCTACACAAAAAAGGTTATATATGGTATGGATAGGGAGTCAGATGTGGTTGAGGTAAAAACCTCTTCAATAACATTGCCAATCGTTCATGGGTTGGGTTCGATTGCGCATGAGTCAGAATGCAAATCTCAAAATACAGATATATCCACAGGTTATATATGGGTCATGTTAATGAATAGCTGTCCATAGTTTCCGAGCTAAATATATTTCGATTGGTAATAAATCATATTTGGAACAATGATAAATACAAATTAATTCTATTGATTTAATCTGAAATTTTAAGTTATCTTTAATTAATTTATTTTCGTGCAATGTAATTACCCTTGATGGTTTTTATAAATTTTGCTTCTAGATTAGGTTAGGTTAGGTTAGGTCAGATTAGATAAGATTGGATTTGGCTTGGTGGGATTAGATTGGTTTAGGTTTGGTTAATTTAATTTAGGTCAGGTTAAGTTGGTATTAGTAACCCAATTTTATGTTATATTTTTTTACTTTAAATTAATTTTAGGTAGATTATTCTGGACAATGTTAATACATAGCTCCATGTAGTTTCCGAAAAAATAAAAACATATTACTAATTAGAAGGTTAAGTTAAAATTTAATTAGTCGTATAGTACAAATTACTTTTCTTAATAAAAAAATATTTAGTTTCAATGATAAATTTATACTGATTTTATTTATTTAATCGGAAATTTTAAATTGATTTAATTTCATGTAATGTATTTTTCCTCGATGAATTATTTTGTATAGTAGTAGTAGTAGTAGTGTTAGGCTATCGACCACGTGGTCCTTTCGCCATGTGTCATTTGTGTATTTGTGTGTGTGTAAATGAGCTTGTTACTTTAAAGGATCGCCCCCGTCACTTTAAAGCACCATTAATTGGATCCCAATGGTGAATGGTACCGGTCACCCATCCGACTACCCACCCGAATCAACGTTGCTGCACGTCAGTTCGGGGCCGTAACCGATGCGTCACCACCGGCGTGTGAGCACTTCTTATTTGCTTAAAAATGATATGCAGTTTTTCCATTATTTTTAAAAATTGTTAAAAATTTGTATTTTATATTACTTCATATATTCAAGATTACGATTTAAAAAAAAAACGTTATTTATTATTTTTATTACAATCTTATTATTACGATTTAAATTATCAACCATCATTATGGTTGTAGAAAATTAGCTAATAGTTTAAAAATAGAAAACGTGATGTAAAAGACATAGTAGTGTATTTGTCAAAAGGATATCGACCAGAGGTCTTTCTGCCTAGTTTTTCAAGTCATATGGCGTCAGTCATTAATGAGTAGATGGATGATATAATTAAATAAAATCAAATATGATCGGCTTTGATTCCTTACATTTAGGTCTTATACTTGAGTATGCGTTCCTAGGAAGACAGTATAGGGATAATATATTGAAGTTAAAAGGATTTTTGGATATTTTTTAGGGTGATATCATAGCTGGTTAGAAAGGTTCCATAGTCCAGTAATGATAAATCTTTTATATATTTTTACTGAGGGTTTGGTAGTAATACTATTATTTATGTAAGTAAAATATTTAAAATATTTAGATAGTCGAGGTAAGTGATTTGTTTTTAGTCTTAATAAGACATCCATTTTTAACCATATGAATTTATTTCAATAAAAATATAGATAAATGCTTGTTATGCTACATTCTTGATGGAACCGGATATATAAGTTTGGTGAAGAAAAGCGCTTGTTATGTTCCATATTTTTATTTATAGTATCCTGACACGTGTTTCGAACTTTGCAGTTCATTTTCAATAAAAATATGGAACATGACAAGCGCTTTTCTTCACCAAACTTAAAATATAGATGATCTATACTTGCGATCACTAACTTATAAAAAACAAGATATTTAAAAAAAAAGTCCGTTTCTATATAGGCACTGATTTGTTGACCTCTCCTACACTTTAACGTGGCCAAAACATCAGCCCTAGAATTTCTTATCATATCCCATATCCTTTCAACCCCTTCACAATCCTTCTAATAAGCATCTTTATAAAACCACCCAAGTTACACGTATATACCAACGTATATGTAGCCTTTTCCCCGAAACCCTAATATGCCACCCTAATGTATACACAATTCAATAGAAATATATGAATTCATTAGTACTAATTATCCGGATGGTTCAGTTAGCTAAACATTTTATTATTTTTGATGCACATAATTTAGAATAAAATAGGACAGAAAGGTCGATAGCCCAAATGGATGAACTAACACATACGTCATGAATGATAACAATAATTTAGTTCACTTTTACAAAATGAATTTCCCGAATAATTCATATTAACAGAAAATTTGAACAGAAGCGTTTACATTTTTCATCGACATATAAATTTTGTATAAAATATTAATTTGGTAGTTTTTTTTCTAAAAACTATTTATTATTATTTATAACTGTCTTAAAAATATAATTACAATAACCCTTTCTATATCTAAACACTTCACATTTAAATGATATTTCAATATTGAATGATATTGTCACACTATACAAATATGTTGATTTTGAATAAAATAAAATCGCACTTATTGTTATTTATTTAAATCATAATTAAACATATCGCTTTCGCATGTAATATTATTCTATAAAAATATCATTTAATTTTAATAAATAGGTATCAAAAAGAAAATAAGAAATATATTTTTAGATATTAGAGAGAATGACATCTATATTTAGATTCACAATTGAAGATTAATATGATGCAGACATCATTGTTTCTTCTGATTAACAGAAAATATAAGAGATTTTTTTAAATATATTTTACTTATTTTATTCAACAAACATTAAAATAGATATATAATAGCAGTAACAAGCACATTACCTCAATATTATACATATAAATCCATAACTACTTAATTCTTATAAAGTTAGGAAGCTATTTTAATTCATAAATAAGTAAAACTGCAAAACACCGAAAATGTAAATATCATAATGAAAAATTCTAGTTTTCATTTTAATTGTACGACATATAAAAGTATACGTAACAATTTTAGTGAATAGTAGAAAAAAAATTGTGTAAATTAACCATTAAACTTTAAATTATTATTATAATATAACCTGCCATGTTATAATAAACTTCAATATATGTATATGACAACGATTTAACATATATTCTCTGATCTTGAAACTAGGTGAGAAACATTTTACCACATATTACACTGTATTAATTATAAACTAATTTAACTCAGTTAAATGTAACAGGGTAACAAAGGCAGAACCAAGAAATTTAAACTTCACACTATAACTGTTATTACCGTATACATGTCAATTTAAATTAATTATTATCGATATTTACCTAATGGAAACGCCAATGGGAAATAATTTAATTTACGCTAATATTGTATTAATTCAAATTGGTGATAAAACGTAATTGTCTTATTTTATCACTTGTATTTATATATTTTATAACTAAATTGGTGTGCAGTTATATTTTCAAAGCGAAACTAGCTTGTTTATTTTAAATCCGTAACAATATTCAATAAAATACTCACTTTTTAAACTGTCTAATAATAAAAAAAAATGGTAAAATAGAATATTATAACTCAGTAGCTTATTAACTTAAAAAATGTATATTTGAAGTTATTACCTTAAAAGGTAATCGGAATTGAAATGTTATCATTATATTTACAAATACATTTATAAACACAATGAAAAAAAATCACATAAAGTAAAATTAATTCTAATATTATAATTAACGACTTGATTTTAATTAGGTTAATTGTCTAATTGTTTGGAATAAAATATACGATCATAATAAATCTAAACAAATATGAAATCTGCCATAACGCGTTGATATAGTCCCGCCACTTATTTTAAACATTTTTTTTTAAATTTGAAAATGATTGCTGGGCCTACCTTGAGCTTGAAGTTTTCTCGCGATGCTCTTGGACCTCATGATGGGATGTTCCTGCAGTGCAGCGTCGCCCTGCACATACCAGCAGGACTATAGCAGGACTACGTCGGGTATTAGACAATAAGAAGCACTCGGCGTCGGCCAATCACGACTCACTATTCGCTGTCATGTTTTATCACTTCTTCCCGACTACTGCTCCGCAATTTTTGACTCGGATCGCGGTTACCTTTAGCCGGCAATCACAGACGTCCTGCGGATGTGTGCATCCTTCTCTGTCGTTGGCGGTCCCTGCTGGCACCGTCCTTTTCCGCGGATTGGATCTGACGGGCGTCGAACCTGCGGCGGACAGTGCGCACTCCCGCGCGCACCTCCACGCCCACAAAGATGCCCCGCCAGTTCACAGATAAGAGCATCTTGGTCGATATAGTCCGGTATATTCCTGCGACATACAGGATTAACATCTATATATAAACGCATTTTCGTAGCCAGGTGAGTACATAGCTTCCATCCAGCAGGAAATTTCTGTATGAGCGTGAGTGTGTGTGTATGTAGGTGTGTGTGTGTGTGCGAGCATTTCAGGCTCTTGCTCTTTCTCCTGCTGCGGCCTTCCGAACATATGTCGCTGACTGCGGTCGGGAGAGCACCGATTATTTCTGCACCGGCGGTTTCAATTTCCCTTGTTCTATTTGCCTTTTATTACTACAAACATTACCATAATACATATCATATATCATTATATGAGCGTGGAAATTGCAGAGTGATATAACTCGCCAAAATAATTTTCTTATTGCATTCTTAAAATTTAATCGAGATATCAAGATATTATCAATACAGTATTATACAATATTGAATGAATTCATACACATTAGTTATAAAATAAATAAGTGTACAGATATGTATAAATTAATACTAGTTTGTAACTTGTAGCAACTATAAAATTATTCTCCAGCAAATATTTTGTAAGCCTAAACTGAAAATAACTAAACAGTACTATTGAACACACTTTAGGTACTTAAAATAATACTTGCTCATAAAATAAAATTTAAAAAAACTATAAGGAGAACAATTAACATTTAAATCATTTTAAAAATAACGATAGTATACACCTCACAAACAGGACTTTTGGTTCAACAAAACTTTATTTAAATAAATTCAATTTAAATTTAGTTTATTTCTGGTACGAGTGTATTTCTTTGATTGGTTTATAATAATGGAGAGATTGACTAAAAGAGAAAAGCTCATACCCTCATGATAATTGGCTAGGCGATATGAAACACACAGAACCAGAAGTATTTTATTATTATTATTTTATTATTTATTTATTGATGCACCCGCAAAACCAAATCTTATTTTTCAGTCTACAGTGCCAAAGACATTAAAGAGATATATTATAACTCGATTCGTTCAAAACTGTAAGAATCTAAAGACACCAATAACTGTTACAAATGAAAAACAATCTTTTAACGAAATATATTATGTAACAGAACAACCTAAAACATACATAACTACACTAATAAGATTTTTAAACAATAGGTTTTACCCTCATAAGATGCATCTGGTACATAAATTATCTGAAGATGATTTGATTGACGCTTTCAATTTTGAAAAATTATGATGGACGCTATTAAATGAATTACTTCATAATGAATGGAATCCATCGCGTCCGGCTTCCTAAAAATGTCAATGTGTGGATTGGCATTTTTAGGAGACATATCATAAAATAATTTTTCATGGAAAAAAATAATACATTTGCGGTATATCTCCAATTACTTCAGAATAATATTATCCCGAGACTCACGTATAAATGCCCCCAACAATAACAAAGCTAATGTGTGAGAAAGCACTATCCTGCTGAAACTATATGCTTAGTTTCAGTAGGACGGTGGTATCCCACACTAGACACTTCTAACTTGCTACTACTTGGACCAAAGTTCAAACTTTTCTGACACGGATCGTAATTGAATGGTTAACACAATCTCAAGATTTAACACATTTTTTCTTATGGGATCATATAAAAATCGCAGCCATTAAAGAGAACAAACAAATAGAAACTTCGATTGAATGTTTTAAAAAGCGTAATAATTACTGTCAAAAAATAATGGGACATCAGTTCGAATATTTCCTTTCAATTCTTTATAATGCGTTTATTATTTGAAATAATAAATATTATGTATTTTTTTCTCAAAAATAGGTATTGTGAAGTAGAAGTAACTCTAAAGGAAAGATGAATTTATAGTAGAAATAGGATTATGATTTAGTGTTATGCTAATTCATTTATATAATGCACTTGCGACTTTCAAGACACTAATAGAAGCAATACTATTACATAAGCATCTAAAAAAGCGATCTGATGTACGTTAGTGATATAATTGCGAAAGGAAATTGACTACATAAACAACGTTAAAGAGGCGTTTCATTTTTTAATGATCAAAAATGTTACCCAGATGAAGTTAATAAAAAATAAAATAAAAGGTAACCAGATATTTTAGCGAGACCGTATTAAATAGTTATTGAAAGTAATAACATTAGTTATGTATTTTATAAATGTTTATTTAAAAGAAAATATTTTGGAGCCTACTTAAATAACTTTTAGGAAAAAAACAAAGTGATTCTTCATTATATATAATAATATATTTTTATGTATGTTGTCTGATGTAAATATTTTGTTCTGATAATATGTCTTTTTAGTATTACCGCCAATTGGTTATGAATCTTTTTTCGTCTGGCATTTTTATTTGGGGAAACAAATGTTGAAATGATACTTGTGAAAAACATCAAATTTTCCGTTAATATTATTTTCTGAGTACATGTTAAACCAATCTTCTTCATTTAATTTATAGATAATTTGCACATATGTTCATCATTATACCATGTTTTAATTTTGTAATTTGAAGAACGTTCCGAATATTTTAAATTTAGGCTGCATAATATTATTTCGTAGTCTGATTTTTGACAGTTGTGCATACTACATTCGATAAAATATTCAAGTACACATGGTCAATATAAGTAGAAAATGTATTTGTAATCCTTGTAGGATAAATATTAATTAATTTTATGTTGAATGTTTCTAGAATACTAAATAATCTAATTGACTTTACAGAGCTTACAGTAGAATTTATATTAAAATCTCCACATAGAACTATTGGAGTGTTTATTGTAAATATATTTTTAATTGGTGTCTGAAGTTAGATTAAAAATGTATAAATGCATCTCGTACGTGGCTGATATGCACTAATTATGTGAATAAATTGTGAGTTATAATATTATCAATTCCATAAATTGTAACATCTAGAGCTTTCTAGACACTAGAGAATAATTAGTGAAATGATTAGTTATTAAGAATAATTTTTATCGCAGACGCCTGAATACATTTTTTATATTCATGTGTATTTTGTTAGGAAGAGAGCTAAAGTATAATAAATAAAGCAGCAGCCTTATCTAGACAAGAGCTAGATATGAATCAGGAAAGAGAAAGGGAGGTGGGAAAACTTTTATAGGAGGAAGCAATGGAAAATGTGTGAGTGGACAAAATACTTGGAACCACTTGGCAGAGGAAGATGAAGATGTCTCTGAGAAATAATTGTAAATTTCTTTGACTGGATGGTTTAATGGAAGAGGCAAGATATTGCCAATGTAAAGACTCTGATGAAATTAGGATGGGAGATAGAAGTAAAAACGAGATTCTTTCTATATTATTTTACCCAATATACCCAATTTTACCCAATAAAATACACTTTGCTTTTGGAATTATTAAAAGCATTTCTTTATGGTTTTATGCATATTACCGACGGTAGATTTTAGTCTTTTAACAAATTGAGCGTATGTTATAAGACCTTGTTAAACCCAAATCCCAAACTCAAAGATTATAATTTTTAGCAAAAATATGAAGCAATCGATATGTATATATTAGGAATATGTATACTTTGTTGTTCAGCAGTCTATAAAGAGCTAAATAAACAACAGGTAACATCAACATAGGTTAAGAATTGCGCAATTCCTGTACTTTTAATTTCAGCTGTCTACTTGAAGGAAAAGTGATTTTAACATTTAACAGACTAACAAAAAGACTATAAAGTAATGTCGAAGAACAATTACAATAAAAATTAAGACATAGTATTGCTGTTTTCTCTCTCTCCTCACACGTATTTCATGGAATGCAGATAAAAATTCTAGAAAGAAACCATGACCAAGTACAAAAACCTTTTCCTCAGTGTTGTTTATTTAAATTATCTAAACCTTATTTCTAGTCAGCAGTTTATATAGTACAAACAGATGAGAAAGCATTTGCACATTGGCCAGTACTTTAATGCTTACAATAATATAGTATAGCCCATGAAGAACCAGACATGTTCCAATTATTTTCTGAAACTTTATGTAGCAGAAGATTTCAAAATGCGTTTAAAAAAAAGTTCATGTATTAGGTATTGACACTCACCTACAAACAAGAATGATCCACTATTTAGTAAAGAACAAGCATACTTCATTTAAGTAAATATCTACCTTTAAGAATATGTGGTTATCATTAAATATTAGTGTTATATTATATTAATATTATTTAATTACTTCAATACAAGGAATAAACAATTTTACCAAAAACAAAATAAAAATGTTATACCATATACATAACATTATATCAAAGTGTCTCAGTATAAATACCGCCGTAGAAATTTGGCATTTCAGATGGCATGTATAATGTTACGTAAACGACCCGATCTTCTAAATCCAAATGATCATTTCGCTTGAGTTCCAACTAGATAAGACTAGTCAGAAAATTGATCTAAGGAGACTAGTTATAGTCGGTAGAATTATGAGACTTCCCTACTATAAAAGTCTATATGAGGATTTCCTTTCATCTCATAACAAAAAATTGATAGTGGGTACGCGTTCTATCTGAAATTTTGGGGCTTGGGTGACTATAAATATTTTACCATAACACGAAAAATTATCAGCAAACCATGTAATTATTGGTGGGCATAATTAATTAAAATAAATAATACCGCACAAAAAAATACAATATACAAATGTTACGTTATATTATAATAAAATGTATTAGCATACTATTTTTAAAAACATTATATATACAAATAAACTAAAATTAGAATATTAATAATAAAAATCGGAGAAATAATTATGATCTAGATGATTCAATTATTATAAATATATAATAAAATCATTATAAAATATGAAATAATTGATTGTCAAATACTGACGAAAAAATTCAATAAATCTGTTAAAACTGGGTTGGGACAACAAACAAATGACGCAATAAATCGTAACGATATTTAAAAGATCATATATATGCGCAAACACAATTAAAACCAACAACAAACGAAAACACTTTAGGAATGGAATATGTGTTATTTAATAAATCATGCCAGCTATCATAAATTCATTCGAAACTTTGTGTTATTCGAAAAAAAAATGTATATTACATTTTAAATGGATAAATTAGCAAAATACATGCAAGAGTAATACACCGATAATATATATTTACCTAAGATCAAATTTACTAACATAAAACCTTAATTTTCCATTTGTTATGTCCATAATTTATTAAAAAAGTAATCTATAGTAATTAGTTATTGAGAAAATTATTAAATAAAACAAAATATTCCCATTATTTATTTATTTAATTCATCGTAACATATTTATTTCATTATCATATTTCTTAGGAAACTAATGACATCTATAATGTGCATAAGTTTTGTTTTACGTATAAAATTCATTTTGGTAATATAGTAGTATTTTTATATTTTGCTGCACTTAATATAAAATATGTAATATTGCAGGCTCTATGGACAGAATTTCTAAATATTATAATTCTTTCAATTTAATGTGTGTTAAGCTTTTGGCAATCACTACGAGTCTAATACAAATAATCTAGTTTTTTCAACTAAATAAACAGGCAATGAACTGAGACTCTTAGATGACTCAATTACACTCTGTATTAACATTTTTCTAATTCTTTATTAATAATTTTACACTTGATTGATTAAACCAGAATGAGTTATTAATTTAGGGTAGAGGGGATGGTCTTACCGTAGTTTCTTTTGAATAGAATAGTGAGACAGTTTTTGTACCTGAATCATAATCTAATTACGATTGGTATGGCCAAAGCAGCATTTAGAATTTCAATATATTGTAAGAAGCTATCTTTTTTGCGAGTCAATTTCAATTTCTGAATAAAAATCAAGACTTATAAAGCCACTTTTCAGCAAGAGAATACAATATGTCCAAAAGTTAATACACCAACAATAGATTATTCCCAAGAATATCCTTCATGGGTCACCAAAATATATTTAAGTAGTATCAAATAATAATCCCTTTTTAGAACAAAGAGGCTATTTGTGGCAAATTATTAAATGAATAGTCATCAAAACAGTCTTTATGGAGTAACAGAAGAATAGAAAGTAAGAATGGAAGAACACATATTTTGTTAATATAAGGCTTTTCAAATGCATTTTTTTGTAAAAAATATTATGTACAATATTACAATATATATACAACATCTTTATTAACAGACAAACGTACAACAAAAATATATAATACATGTATGGTAGATGATGTTAGTGGATTAGTCTGTTAAATGGCTATCGACCAGCGGTCTTTCAGCCCGGATTTATCAGTCTTAAATGTCTCGTCAGTCTGTCTCTGATGGTGGTGATGATGATGGATGATGTGATACGATGAATTCGAATGTTGTAAATGAAGGGGTTTTATATTTAGGGATTAGGTCAGGATTTCAGCGCAAGCAGTAAGGGGAAATGATGTGTTGGTTGAAGGAGTTTTTGGAAAATTTTTCGCTGAGGTATAGAAGGCGTTCATTGATGGGAATAACAGAGGTAGTGTCATATAGGAGTTGGTTAGAAGGATTATGTAAAGGATTGCTAGAATGGCGGATTTTGGTTAAAGCTCTTAGGGAGGATCGCTCGCTAATTTGGATAATATGGATAGTGGGATTGCAGGAGTTTAGGAAAAGAACATTACCATAGTCAAGTGAAGGGCGGCAAATCATTTTGTAAATTTGAACGGCTGTTTTTATGGATATTCCGTTGTTTTTGTAGGTTAGATTCCTAAATAATTTGGCCCTTGTAATGATTTTAGCCTTATTTGAAGCTGTGTGACTTTTAAAGTTTACTTTTTGATCTATGGTAATGCCTAGGTATTTTATGGACGTAGAAGGGGAAATAATTGTGTGGGATATTATGTGTAGAATTGTTGTTGCGGTGATAGGGAATTAGAAGCTGGGATTTGTGGGGATTGAATTTAATTCGCCATTAAAACCAGTACTCCAGGGTGTCAATAAGCTGCTGAAGGGATTGCAGAACTTTAGGTACGGAGGGTGCATGGGAAATGTGTCATCTACAAATTGGAGGAGATATTTTGAGGGATTAACCCATTTACAGCCGTACTAATAGACCGAGATTAATTCTCGGATTGTAGAATCCTAGATTAATTGTCGTATTTTTTTAGTTACATTTAAATATCACTAGTTTTGTGTTGGTATCACGGAACAGCTGATGGTATTGTCAATATAACCCGTGATTGTCAGTTGACGAGCATGTACAAAGTTTGTTTGCAAAAACATTAAATGAAAATAATTCTACTATTTTCATTGAAAATAATTTTCGACTGAACTTACTTTAATCTTGATTTAATAAAAACAATGCTTATTCCTTGTCCCTTATCACACAAACTGACAATCACGTCAGCTGTTCCGTGACACCAACGTAAAACCAGTGATATTCAAATGTTACTAAAAAAGTTACTAAATCTGACAATGAATCTAGGATTATACAATCCGAGAATTAATCTCTGACTATTAGTACGGTTGTTAGACCCGTAATTCGATAAATATTATACTCCCATGTGCCCAAAACTTTTTTTAATTATTTTGTTTTTGTCATTATTTCTTATAATAAAACTAGTCAATCTAAGATGAAAATAAAAGAAAATTATTAAATGCTCCTTTTTTTTGACTTATGGCTTAGGTCGAAAACGACCATTTGGGATAGAGTGTTGTCTGGTCGTTTTCGACCGTTTGGGTCTAAATGGGTAAAAATTGTGATCCCCTTCACTTTTGTAGATGTCGAAGCAGAAGATGTTGTAAAGTAGTGGAGATAGAGGAGATCCTTGAGGTAGACCTTGAACAGGTGTAAAAGGAGGGGAGTAAGAGTTGTTGATTTTGACTTTGAGGGATGTGTTTGAAGGGAATTGCTTAATGATAAAAATAATGAGGGAAGGAATTTTGAGGAGGTAACAATTATAACAGTTTTGGAAGGAGGCCAAATTGGTAATTCGGGATGCGGTCGTGGACGTGGGATAGTATTTTGTTTTTAAGGAGTGATTCATAAAGTTTACCTAGTACGGGAAGCAACGTAATGGGACGGTAGTTGGATATTATGGATGGAGGATGGTCACGTTTTGGGATAAGATGATAATACCAAGTCTCCATTCGGAAGGAAAATATTGGTGTTGGTAGATAAAATTAAGAATATTAAGGATATGAACGTATATATGGTGTGGTAAGGATTTTGCTATATGTCTATGTACTAGGTCGTGTCAAGTCGCTGTATTTTTGCCCTTCTTTAATGTGTTAAAATAGTCCTCTTCTGTGAAAATGTCTGTCGGTTTTGTATTACAATATGTTTTAGCATATTGGATAAAATAAATAATACCCCCTATTAATTTATTTCAAATTCAGTTAGTTGTTTGACAAATAAACCCACGAAGTTATACTATTATTCAACAATTAAATTTAATATATAAAGAAATTTTCAAGATCTATACTCTAAAAAATCTTTTTCACTTCACTATTGATGAACCGAAAATATAACATTATGTAATTTTAAATTAGAACACTTATCTTTCATATTGTTGTATTTATTTTCCTGGCACATGTCAATCTTAAAGGGATTGCAAATTTTAACTGGTTAAAAATGAGCATGTAACAATATTATATATTGCAGTTAATTATTTGAAAGTACTTAAATTAAAAGAGTTGAACGAATTATTAACAATATGAAACATAACATGTGTTCAAATTTAAAATTATCCACAGATTTTAGTTAATAAATTATTTAGTTTGACGTATCCAATATGTTTCCGAAAATTTCTACTAATTTCCTGCATTCATTTAATTTTTTTAAAGTAACCTTGATTTATAAAACATAACATTCGTCCTTGAATTCATTTTTAAATGGACAAAAAATATAATTTAGATAGATAGATGTAATAAAAAGCTGCAATTTTAAAACTAACTCAATGCACCCTTAAAACATTTGAAAAAAATTCTGATTGTGCAGTCACTTTACTAAATTTGACCAGGACATTTGCGTCAATCATAATATATTAGTAAACAAACTAAAATGCTATGGCTTTAGTGAAGGTGATAGTAATTTCTTTAAATCTTATTCAAATGAAAAATCGAAGACAAACGTTGGAAACACAATTTCAGGGTTTTTGCCGGTAAAAAACAGGATGTTCCACGAGGTTCAATCCTACGGCTATTACTTTATCTTTTACATTAGCTACCTCCCTAAACACATATGATATATTGATGAAACATTAAATTGGCAAGAAAATACTGAGCAAAATATGTAATAACCTAACAAGCGAACAAGTGGCACGTTTGAAACTTTTGATGGCACGCACAAAAACAAAATTATTTTTATCTTTTTTGATAGAAATGAATTAAAAATTATTAATCTACACTTCATTTATAATTTATGATATAAATTTGTAGTACTGAATACCTATCTTAGTATGTTAACTAGAAACATCAAATTATACATTTTATTATTAAAATATCGCATGAATTATATAAAGATGCGCATTAGATAAAAATTTTGCGTATCCAGTTTCGCCTTCTAATGTTATTGCATTAGTCATTTTTAGTAAACCGTCGTCTTTGAAACTTCAGTGACTTGTTAAAAAATATAACCGTTTATTGTAAATAGATATAGTGTTATTTTTAGGTAAATATTTTTACATATTATTTCATATTCTGCATTCGTTTGCAACAACATATTCCGTCACCACTGGAGTTTTAACCTGTAACAACCTAAAGGTATTAAAAGTTACTAAACTTATGATTTATTTTGCTTATTTTTGAACAATAAAATATTTTAATATCATGAGAAATTATTTTATCATTAAATCAGTGTAAAATATAGAAATCATTATTAAAATTTCCTTGAATTAATATATTATTTATTATATTCTTGTGTTGGTAATATTTTTAGTACTATAATATGTGACGAAATATGTTCTTGCAAACGAATGCAGAATTAATTATTTATTTTGTATCAATATTATTAAAATATATATTTTTTAGAATTTCTTATTATTGCTAGTTCAATGAAAAAATCGAAATTATCCGAAACGTGTAGTAGCAGAGAATTTCAAGCTTGGTGGACCGATAGATACGGTATGATTGAAAATGACAGTAAAGCAATTTGATTTATATTAATTGATAGAATATATTTTTTAAGAGGACATGTAAAGTAATATCAATAAATCAATAAATCATTTAAATCATTTTATTTTATGTTTTAATAGTGTTGTCGGTAGAACATTTTCAGTAAAGCAACCAAATATAAATTTCGACGTGTAGAAGAGCAAAAGGAGTATATATCACGTGTCTTAAAGAATAAAAATGCTCAAACTACTACTTCAATGAAATATATTAGAACACAATCAAACCTGCTGCTAGTTATCAAGTTTCAAAAAATATTGCTGAATGAAGGAGAATTTTTAAAGGATGCTTGGCTGCAATGCTAGAATTAAAGACATGGCGATAGCTAGGAATGCAGTGAAAGACAAAGATCAAACAATTTATATAAAGTCTTGTGATTTTATATCCATTTTCCTGGACGAGTCTGCCGACGTAACAGGCTCTGCACGCTTAGCAATTTTTGTACGTTATTTTGTTCCAAACAATATTAAAGAAGAGTTAATATGTTTATCAACATTAACAACAACAACAACAACAACAACAAAAGGATTAAACATTTGTAATGCAGTTATAGATGCATTGGAAAAAAGAGAAATATGTCCTTCTAAAATTGTGTCAGTTACAACTGATGGTGCCCGCAGCTTAACTGGACGGGAAAATGGATTTATAAATTTATTTACAAAACGTATTGGACAAACAATTATTGATTTTCATTGCTTTATTCACCAACAAACGTTATATGCCAAAACAGGTTTAAACATGTTTGATGATATTTTGAGTTTTGTAACAAAATTAGTCAATTTTATATCAGCACAAGCACTAAATAAAAGAAAATTTCAAGAATTGTTAAATGAAGTAAACTCGTCGTACAATAGCTTACCTTTATACAATAATGTACCCTGGTTAAGCAGCGGAAATGTTTTGCAAAGATTTGTAGAATTTTTGGAGGAAATAAGATTGATTCTAAATAATAAGAACATTATTGGCCAATACAATCAATTAGTGGATGTAGAATGCCTAGCAAAGTTATATTTTTTTACTGATTTATGCTCTCACTTAAATAAATTTAATATAAAACTGTTGGTGTTAATAAAACAGTTATTATAATGTTTGACTTAATCAAAGCATGCGAAGTCAAATTACAGACTTTCAAATTCATATAAATATTTTCCGAATACAATTTTTTTTCTGAAAGTGTATGTCAATAAAAGCCAAATAAAGAGTTATCAACGAAAGAGTTTTAAATGGTAATTTAATCCCTGATTCAGAAATTTTGTGCAAGATTTACGCAGTTTAAAGAATTTGAAGAATCTTTAAAATTTATTTTATATCCTGATACAATACCATTTGAAAAATTAAATTTAAAAGTTTTTGATTGGTTAAATTTTAATGAATTAGAAATGGAATTAGTTGAACTTCAGTCAAGTACCATATGGAACCAAAAATTTGTTGATTTAAGAAATGATTTATAAATTATTGAAAATAATCGATTATTGTTTAAAATAAATAAAATTGCAGAAGAAAAAATTCTAACTACATGGAATTCAATTCCTGTCACGTTTAATTGTGTAAAAATATTACCAAAGGCAATTTTATCAATATTTTCATCGACGTGGGCATGTGAATCTCTATTTTCAGAATTAAATTTTATAAAAATAAATAGGAATAGAATGACGGGTGAGTCAAGCTCTGAATGCGTATTGTTGAAATTAACTAAATATGAACCAGATATTAAATCTTTATCATCTTGTGTACAGCAACAAAAATCACATTATAAACAATTGTTTTTCACGTGAATTTTGTTTCTAGCATATTGCTTTTTGTATAACATTAATTAATAAAAAAATGTTTAAAGAAGAATTGCTTTATTTGTTTATTTAATTATACTTACGTATAGTTTCACCACACTAACATATCGAATTTACCTATTTAAAAAAGAATTTTTATGACTTCGTGGCACGGACATCAAAAAAGGTTCGCTATCCCTGCTATAGGACATGTCATTCATGAATGTTCTGTGGATTGCTTGCCTGGAGACACTAAGCAGGAATGCAGTCAGAATAATCACGAATGTCGGCTACCGTAATGCCAGAAGATATCTTTCCAAAACCCTGTGCATTATAATTTTACCAGGTTTATATATCCTTAAATGCCTGCTATATAGCAGTATAGTATATACTAAACGCAATATAGGTTCAATAAACTACCATTGAATATTGAAAACTTCTGTAAAAATTTTCAGAAGAGTCATGAAAGCCATATTATAGTTGGAATGAATATCGAGAGCAGGGGTCTGAAACTTTTCAGCCTTAGGGCCATAACCGTTTTAATTTTTCCGAAATTATCTATAATTTTTTGACTAGTCGCCCAGTACATGTTCTAAGCGGACAAACCTTTGCTAAATTCGCTGTTTCAATTATTGCAATTAATAGTGTGTGTATTCATACGACCGTAACAGCGGAAATAGGTAGGTAATATCCTTTATCGATAACAGATGGCGCTACTCGTAGTTTCGAAAGCGCCGTAACAATTAAACATTCGTGAATAACCTCATTGGTTCGAGAAGTTTCTGATATATTCCACTCACTTCGTGATCGCAGTAATTGGACTATAAAAATCTAACGGCACGACCATGACTCAGTCTACCTAGGGAAGACGATGGATGCGGAACTGTGTCTATTATGAAGTAAAGTAGTGCATAACCCTGTTAAAAAGGCCGATCCAACCAACGCCCATACGTTGGGCTATATGTTAAATAAGGTCCTAGTGAGGTGTGTTAGACTCTTGTAAATTGCGACCTAACAGATCTATTGTTTTACTCTTAACGAATCACTTCCCAAGCAGTCCCACGTTCTCCATGAACTTGGTAACTTTCTTGGGGGGGGGAGGTTGGGGTGATACTGCTTACTTCTTCGGGGGCTGCCGAAGTATGAAAGACGCTTGTGAACAATCGCGACACAAGTGCATAGTATGCGCTCGGTTGTTTCATCTGCCGAATCACATAATCTACAGTTTCCACTTTCCTCTTTTCCCATTTTCCACAAATGCTATCGGAGCGCACAGTGCCCTGTCATGAATCCGGTGAAAGTTCTTAGCTCATTCCTTGTGAGTTCAAGCACCTTGTGTGATCGAATTTGATGAGTCGTTTTGATTTACATATGCCTGGTACATTGTTTCAGTGCTTCCATCTTCTTTCCTCTTCGCATGTTTGCACTACCTCTCTTCTGTGCGCCATGGGGAGTCCGCAAAACGTTCATCTGCTACTTCGTTGCCTTTAATATCCCCGTGCCCTGGGACCCACATGAGGGTCAACGAGTTGTTCATTCCCAGTTGCGATAGAGATCTTCGACATTCCCAGACAGTTCGTGAGCCGTGACTATAGGCTCTAACGGTCTTTAATGCGGCTTGGGTGTTTAGGTGCCTTCCCAGGCATTCTCTGGTGCACATATCAATTGCAATTGCTTCCGCTTGCAAAATAGTGGGTATCGTACCCAGAGCCATGAAGCTCCTGTGGTTTTGGTTAGGGCTATAAATGTCTATTAGATTACCTCTGTTATTCTTGGCACCATCCGTGTACTAGGCTGATATTCCTCGACCAAACTCCTCGGCTCTCATCAAAGCCGTTTTGGACTCCTCAATCGACACCTTAAACGGTAGTTCGAATTCGAGCTTCCTGGACACGATATCCGTCGGTTTGGTCAGGAGGACCGGGTCAATTGTTGGAGTATTTCTAAGTGTGATTTTTGGGATTTAATTCCCAGGTTTCTCACATTAGCCGCCGACAGGCGTTTGGCATCCAGAATTATACCCAGATACTTTACTTCGTTGGAGCAGTTTATCTCAATTCCATTCAGCGAGGGAGCCCTTATATGCAGCTTTTTCCTACGCGTGAATTAAACTATGATCGTTTTATTCTGGTTGACACTTAGTCCTTCCCGAACACACCAGTTATTGATGCTATTCAGTGCTTTTTGCATTAGGATTGTAAGAATGTCTTCATGCTTGCCCCTGATTATTACGGCGATGTTATCTGCGTAGACTTGGATTATAAAACCCTTTCCATGCAGTTCATCCAGAAGTCCGTCCACCACTATTGACCACTATTATGTGGAGGACAAAACTCCTCCCTGAGGACACTCCTTTGTTATAGTCATAGATACCGTGGATCCAGCTAGAGAAGCTGTTACTAGTCGGCTTTGAAGCATTGCCTCCACCCATCTTATCGTTGAAGGATATAATCCTTTATTTATAGCCGCTCGTTTTATTACATAGAATATTTATTTATTTATTTATTTATTCCAATATGCTTACATAATATTCCAAAATTGGCTAAAAAATCCATTAATGTCAACAAAAATTTCAATCACATATGGAAATGGCAGAGTTCACAAAAGAGCGTTCTTCCATTCGTACCAATGCTTTCTTCAATGAGAAACTTGCTTTTTGAATAAGGTGTTGTCAAAGGCCCCTTAATGTCTACAAATATTCCGATTGCTATTTCCTGGTATAGGACGCCCATACGTTACTGTATTTTGATTTAACTTGTATTTTTTGTGGAAAATAATGGAAAAGAAGCGAAAAATAGACAATAAATTCGAATATCAATGGAATTTTCAATATTTCGTGATTGAGGAATAAAGCTTTATGTTTGATTTGCACTGAAACCATGGCCGTTCTCAAAGAATATAACATTAAACGCTTAAAAGCTTGGATTGAAATTGCAGCAATATTTGTTTACGAATGTCAATACTGAAGAAGAGGTGCAAGCTTTCGTGTGGCTCTTGAACTCAGAAAACCGGAAAAATTATTCACTAATGGAGACATGATCAAAGAATGCTTAATTGCAGTAGCCGAAGAAATGTGCTCCGAAAATGTAAATTTATTTAAAAACTGTGTTTGTCATCAAACACCTTGGCTCGGAGGATACAAGACATCGCAGAAAATATATCATCTCTACTGTCTAAAAAAAGTGAACATCTCAAGTGGTTCTTTCTAGCCTTCTATGAGTCAACGGATATGTCAGATACGGCTCATGTGTTGATTTTTATTCGAGGAGTAAATAAAAGTTATGAAGTGTATGAAGAACTTAATATTAATACTATTCTCAGGATAGCCTCTAGGGAAGATATTTTTAAGGGAGTTGACAATGACATTAATAAAAAGTACCTACATTGGAAACATTTGAAATCTATTACAACTGATTAAGGCAAAAACACTCCATAAAAGAGTGCTTGAACTTGTGTCAAAGGCAGTAGAGAATGATGGTGGTTCAAAACTATTAGCCTTAAATTGTATCATGCATCAACAGTTCATGTGCGGAAAACGTTTGGATATGTCTGAAGTTCTAAAACTAGTTCATGCGGTCCACTGGGCTGAATAACCGATAATTCCGCGAGTTTATTGAAGATATGGGAGAACATGATTTACCATATCATACTGCCATACGCTTGCAAAGCGGAAAAGTCCTGCAGCACTTTTTTGAACTTCGAGCACAGATCGTTTTTTTTTAATGAAAAGCATCGCCCTCTTATTTTGACCAAACATATAAACGAACTAAATTTGAGATTGCATGGAGAAAACCAGCTTCTCCCTGACCCGACACTAAAAAAATTGTTCCGACAGAAAATAATGTTGTTTCATTTTATCATCTGCCTGATGAAGCCACTGTGTGGCGAAACAATTGTCGCAGTGCATCGACATTAAATTGTGTAAATTCACAAAACCAAAGTGTTTTATCTATCACCTATACCGGGTGTCTCAGACCACCCGTACCAGCCTTTTATTTCGACAACGCTTGGTCAAACGTGACTGGGACAAAAATTTTTATTACCAAAGGGAACCCAAGGAATTCACTGAAAAATTTATTATTTTCCGGAATAATCCGGAAGTACCCGGAACCGGAAGTAACTTAAAAATTTCAAATGGCAACATAGGTCGAGTATAGAATTAATTGATAGGTCTTTTTAAAAGAAACAACTTTTATTTAAATGTTTTTTTAATATTTTGCATATTTACAAAAATAAACGAAAAAAACTAAATTGAAAATTAGTTATCCATTCAACACTAAATTTCCTCAAGTAGGCTTTGCTTTTTTATTATGTCAAAATAATTGAAGTTCGTGAATATTTGAAGTAAAATAAATTATTATTATCAAAGTATTGAATGTGTCAACATGGTATTTACAAACCTCTAAGGTTTTGATGTGCTGATGATATTATATGAATGCGGCCAAAACGCTGAACGATACTCTCAATGAGCCAATCAGTCAAAACATGTTTTTCGGCTCCTTGCAGAACGAGTTAAGACAACTGGTAAGCTACAGCCCAGCCACAACAAAGGGCGAAGTATCAGAAAACGTGTACAAGATGAAAGAACATCAGATATTCTTGCAGCAATTGCTCTGGAACCGAACATCTCTACTAGTCCCCTTGTGGGGACGTATCAAAGACCTAGTCTATAAAGAGCTTCCAACCACGAGGGATAATATGAAGAAGAGGATTCGGAATGTCTGCCGTTCACTTAGGGAAGATGAGATACTACGAGCCGTCAACGACGTTCGAAATCTGCTACAAAGATGCATTGATCAAGAAGGAAGGCAATTTAAACATACCATAAAAAAATGAATAGTTGTTTTAATTATCATTTTCTTTACTTTCACACTCTTATTTGAATTATTAAATAAAATACTTTCAAACAATTGGTATTTTGTGTTTATCGAAACAAAAGGCTGATACGTGTGGTCTCAGACACCCGTAATATAATAAAATAATAATACAGTTTTTAATAAGAGGAACTCTTCTCACCTGAGTTTAGAAAATAACATATTACCCAAGGAAAGTATTGAGTAACAATACGAAGAATCATATAAGAATATTTGCAATATTAACACATATACAAATTGTTATTCTAACAAAAAAGCAAAGCCTACTAGAGGAAATTTAGTGTTGAATGGATAACTAATTTTCAATTTAGTTTTTTTCGTTTATTTTTGTAAATATGCAAAATATTAAAAAAACATTTTAACAAAAGTTGTTTCTTTTAAAAAGACCTATCAATTAATACTATACTCGACCTATGTTGCCATTTGAAATTTTTAAGTTACTTCCGCTTCCGGGTACTTCCGGATTATTCCGGTAAAAAATAAACTCATCAGTGGATTCCTTGGGTTCACTTTGGTAATAAAATTTTTTGTCCCAGTTACATTCGACCAAGCGTTGTCGAAATAAAAGGCTGGTACGGGTGGTCTGAGACACCCGGTATAATATTTTTTTAATCACAATTACATAAAAAAATGTTTCACACATTTTAAAACATGTGAAATCTTCAGCTGCCCTACTGAGACTGAGTATCGATTTTGCAGTCGAAGTTTTAAATCATTTGAAGATAAATTTTGATACTCGTTGCTCAGACTTTGATGTCATTGCAAATGAAAATTAAGATTTTTCAAAATTCTTTTGATACTGACATTGAAACCCTAGCCCCGGAACTTCAAATAGAAATTATTGATTTATAGTGCAGTAATATAATTAAAAACAAATATCAAAACTCGTCTTTGTTGGAGTTTTATGAAAGTCTTCCACTGATACAATTTGATAATTTACATAAATTTGCTCGTGGACTTTTTTTCTGTTTTTCTGTTTCTAGTTTGAAGACCCCTGACCTAGAGGATGTTATTAATCTTGTATCATCCCCATATCATACTTTTTTTTTCATTTACTTATTTAGAGATATTACTTATACATATTATAAATTGATTAATAATATTTATGTTTTATTTAGGCTCCTTTCAAGCACTTAAATTTGTAATATTTTAATGCAATTATATTATTTTTATATACAAACTTTAAAATGATATTCCTTAAAAAAATTTACTTAATATTATGTAACACCAGAAACGTTAAGATATTTTATAATAGATATACAAATAGTTTGTAAGTTGTCTTAAGTATTTTCTTTTTGCACTGAAGTGCGTAATATGACGTATTATTAGCATGAACAATTCTATTATATTCATAGAGCCTTCTGTGGCAGCACTGACATTGAAGCAGAACATTTTATTATAAACTTAAACCTTTCCATGTGCAATATAAATATTTTTTTAAGAATTTATTGTTACATATGTATTTCCTTTTAAATAGTGGGTAATAAATAAATACAAAATACAAATATGACAGATAAGATTATTAAATCAACATCTGAACTTCATTTCATTCAATTTAATATAATATAACAATATAATCTGTTTAGTGCTTTACATCAAGTACATTAATTCTAAACATGTACTGAAATTTTTAGATAGCCTACATTTACATATACTTACTTTAATTCCTCTATTATTAATTAACCCTAATAAACTCACAAATATTTACATACCAAAAATTACAAAACAAAAGTTTAAAAAAGTGTATAGATAGCCCAGAAAAAATAGACAAACAATTCAAGTCATAAACATTATCAGTGTAATTTTTTTTATTATTACTATTGCATTTAAAACATTTACAAAATATGTAATAACCATTTCAATAAATAAAAACGTGTCAATATTGTAAGAGAATATACTACTATAGAAGAATATACATCAATAGAAGTGCTTAATAAATATTAGATTAATGTAATAAATTGTTATTATAATTAATTTTAGGATAATTTTGAACAATTTACTTTATTCTATAACAAATACTAGATATGTTGTAAATACCTATAGAAATATATAATTTTTCTCGCAATATTTTCCTTGACTAAACCTGCAGTTGCAGATTATAACATGTTAATGTGCGTCGTGTCATGCAAAGCAGTCAACCAATTTTGATAGCGAACTAATTTAAACATAAAAATTACACTGCAAATATTCGTTATCCCTGATTTAGATATTCATGTAAACAATTTTGAGCGAAATGAATGTATTTTATTAGCGTCCGATAATGGAAATCGCGTGTTTTTACATTTCTCATGACCGATATGGCAGCGAGAGCGATACGGTCCTCCGCAATTAACCAATTCCAATTGTTGCATTCCGCTGGCCACGAAGGAGCAGCAATAACGTGATCGAAATTGGATGAGTTTGTAATTGTGGTACGTAATGTGTGCAGCAGGAGAGGTTACGTGTCCGTGTCGCAAAATAATTTACGAGTAGCGTTATCTGGGCGACACAAATGAAGCAAATTAAAGTTGCAGCAATTCTGTCGCTGCGATGTATTTCAGATTGTCCATATCTAAAGTTGAAAGCGTCGTGGAGTTGGACACGCTCTGGTTTGACGATCACGGCTGCAGCACGTACTTAATTTATGACTCCATGACTCCATACGACCGAACCTCTACACATTCTACACTCTATGTCCACGAAACGTAACACCGCACGTTTGCTTTGCACCCAGAGTCTCATACCACTTCTTCGGATCTCTGTGTAGCCAACACAAAACAAACACATACATCATTTATTGCACTCCGTTCGCGACTTCGCAAATAAAACAAATCGCTCCTTCCCTAGATAAAGTTTTCGCGAACATAAACGACGCATAAAAATCCTAATAAATGAAATTACGCTTCGTAACGTGCGCACCTTAAATCTTTACTCCGTCGTAAAAATCTGGGTCATAAACACCGGCCAATTTACTATTAAGACTTTCCAATGAACAATAATACTCGACATTATATTGGTATTACTATAGAGAAATTACATATGAGTCAATACATAGGCCATCTTAAGAAATATGTTATATAGTCTTTTTAATATATTTTTGCGAGTAAATGTTAGTAACTAATAAATATTGAAACTTAACATAATTTTGGTAAGCTGTTATTGATATTTGTGCCTTTATATTTCAAATCAAATAATTTGATATATGCAGAGTAAATATTATAAAACAACGACCAAGGGTTCGAACTGGCGTTTGTTATTAATTCAGGAGTAGTACTATATGGGCATCTGGTTTTCCTGCAAGCTATTATTGTTTATAATTTTAAAACCATAACTTAAATATTAAACCATTTAATTGCTATATTTTCTAAACATTAATAACCCATGTTGCAAATATTCTTATTGACGCAGTATAATTGCCTAATACAAATAAATTAATTATATTCCTTGAATTTTAATTCAAGGAATATAATTTATATACGTATAATATACTGAAACAAATTATAAAAAATTGATAAATATTGGTTCATAAACGAATGTAGTATTCAATAGCTCAAACCGTTAAAATGTATTTAAAATTTAATATTTATTAACAAACAAACGCATTTCAGCAAGAATAGATGAGCATAAAGACTCTGCAAAATATAAACAGACCACCTTCTTATTAACACAGCACTTACAAATAGGCCATCAAATAGATTTTACAAACATAAAAATTCTTACCAAAGAAACCTGTTCGAGTACGCCAATCATCCATTCAATGAAGAATGATCGATAACGCCATCGGAATACCTGAAAACCGGTTTAAAAACCACACAAAAAGTACACTAATCCATATGCCAAAAATACATATATGCATCATACACACACAACCACAAGCAGGTCAGTGACGCGCAATCAAACAAGAAGAAATGCTGAAAGGGGAAAGCTACAAATATAAATAGAGCACCAGGTGGCGAGCAAACTAGTTACACCTGCGACATTCCCAATCTAACTTCTGTTATGATCGCCCAATGTGCTGATGTCCTAGCTCAACTTTGTTGAAAAGGTAACACAGTGCGTCTTGGGAATGTTCTTCAAGCTACTCTGGACGAGTACAAAAAATGGATGAACAAATGACTACCAGTGGTCATTGCTGATCTCTATGTATTTTATCAGAATGTATCTCAAAAAACGAAAAATCTACTACTTCGGCGTCGACCAGCATTTTTCCTAGTCAAAACCGATTGCTTACCAGATGCAAAGCCAGAGCTTTGCTGGGTTTCTCATGGTTGTCGAAGGTTTTTCCTACCACGAATATATCGTGATTTTTTTCGAGATAGTTAACGTATAAGTGTTACTAAATTATAAATTTAATATGGCACATTTAACTACCATACAAAGAACTAAAATTTTGATTTTCATTTATTGTGGAAATAAGACCAGAACTAAACAATTTATTTAATGCAAAATATCCAAATCACCCGATCACACGATCCACAATTAGTAAGATTGAGTCTAAATACAGAGAAACTGATGCTAAAGATATACCAAAATCTGAACGTCCACAAATTACCGAGAATAAAACAATTGACATTTTGTTAAATATAGAATAGAAATCTTATAGTACCAAAGATTTACATTTGCAAAATAAACAAAAAACATACTTAAAATACTTAAAAATGCCTACCCACAAAACAGGCATTAACGGATGTTTTGAAGGCCGTAATGGATGGAGAACACACACTAATGAGATGCTGAAACTGATTATACAGGCGAGGTAGACAGTAGACAGGAAAGTTAATACAGTAGTTGGTGCTAGGTATATGATATGTAAAAATGTTAGCATGCGGGGATGGGGATCTGGGTACATTAAAATTTAGTTCTGATAAGAAAGTAGGGTTGTAAACTTTGTTATGAATTATCTTGTATAAGAAGCATAAGTCATACAAGATGTGCCTATTTTGCAGAGATAGAAAGTTAAATTATTCAAGTAAATCTTGATATGGAACATCGAAACGATAAGTTCCATGTTTAACAAAATAAATGTATCTCAAGAATCTCTTTCGCATATTTTCAAGCATATTAATATATCTAGACTAGCAAGGCGACGAGATCACATGAGGGTTTACAGTTACGAACTATAAAGCCTAAGAGTCTGTAACAATCAGCAGAAAGTTTAGCCACGTACAAGTTAAAAGTTTACTGTCAAAGGTAATACCCAAATCAGACGTTACGTTAGATCAATGTTTTCTATGCAGCAATCAAATTTAATGCTGTTCTGTTTGCGGGTATAGGATGTAACTGAACATTTGCAAATGCTTAATTCTAACTTATTCTCTAGACACCAAGTAACCATAGCATCCAGGCTATGCTGTAAATTTAAACAGTCTTTAGTAGAGCTAATAACATTTAAGATCTTCAAATCGTCCTCAAATAAGAAGGTACTAAATTAATTACAGAGCAAACATTATTAAAAAACAATAGCAATAATAATGGCCCCAGGTTAGACCCCTGGGGAACACCACTAGAAACTATGTACGTGCATGACCGAAAACCATTAACTTCTACCACATGCCGCCGACTATGTAAGTATGAAAGAAGCACATTCACAACACTAGCACTCAAGTCGTAGTCCATGAGCTGAGATATTAAAAGGGCATTATCCAGCTTATCGAAGACTTTAACAAGATCAGTGTAGATGACATCGATGACCCAGCATATATGGCTTTAGAAATAATATGTGTAAAATTGGTAAGGTTGGTAGCCGTAGAGCGCTTCTTCAAAAAACCAAGTTGATCATTATGGAAAGATGTACTAATGTTGTTATAAATGTAGTTGCTGAGAAGTGATTCAAATACTTTGGACAAGTTGCTCAATATTGCAGTTTTAACTCCCTTTTTTGAAGACCGGACAGATTCGCTACTCTTTCCATGCATCGGGAAAAATAACGCGACTTAATATAAGATTAAATATAAAACACAAGGATCACATAACACATTTGCAGCATCCTTCAAGATCAGGCTGGGAACTTAATCGATGCCCATAGTTAAATTAGGTTTGAGAAGTTGTTTCTTCTGTTACACAAAACTTGACATTGACTGAATGTCTGGGTTGGATCACATTCACATTCACTTTGGCAGATAATGAGCTTGGAGCAAACGATTTACTAAGATAATTAGCAAAACCATTAACTACGTCATTACATTTGAATAACTCTGTGTCATCTCTTGTCATGACACCTGGAATGCGAGTCGAGGCCTTTTTATGGTTAACATATTGCCAAAGAAGTTCTGAGAGGTACTGATGTTTTTCTCAATCAGAGCAGTGTATTTTAAGTGAGCAAGAGTTATGTCGTTATTGCAGGATCTTCATAGGTCTTAAAAACACATTTATTGCTCTCATTCTGAGAGTGCAGATATTTTTTACGAGCTCTGCCCTTCTTTGAAAGTTTAATTTTAATTGAGCGGCTGAACCAAGGAGGTTTATCATAAGATTTAGAACGTGCAGGGTATATAGGTACATGCTTATCAAACAATTGTAAAATCTTCTTATATAATATGTCACAGATAATAATTTTATCTGGACACGTATAGAGTTCATTCCGGCAGCAATTCAAGAGGTCATTGTAAAGACCTATAAAATTTGTCTTCCTAAAGTTGTATTTATGGCCACTTTGAGTAAAATTTATGAGGTTATCAGCACACGTAGTATCAACAGAGATGCTAAGCGTAGGGTGATGAGAGTCTTCCTTAACTACGGGAAAGTTCAAGCACTCAACATTCTTAAATAAATTAGCTGAAGAGATAATTAGATCCAGGATTCTTCCATTATCATTTAAAATGTTGTTATGCTGGGATAAATCATTGATAATTAATGAAAACATGCAAAGTATCCATAGAAGTTGTGTTATTACCCATTATGAGTAATTGCTTACAGCGGAACTCATTTTCAATTAATAATTAACTGGTGCATTAGGTTTAATATAGATACGCATTAGAACTAGCTGTTTATATTGTAGCTTGAGCTTAACAGCAGTAAGTTGTGTGTAATCATAGTATGGAAAATTATGGTTAATGAACTCAGAAGCGGACCGCGAATGTGCAGCAATTAATACGCTACCACCAACAGAGCTAATACGATCATGCGGGAAGAATTCATAACTGTTAACACCACTGTGCAACCACGTTTCTGTTAAAAAGTAAATTTCATCATCATTGTTATGCAAGCTGTTCTGTATATCTACAAATTTAGTATTTAGTCCTCGAACATTTTGATACAGTACATGCTAAGTGAGTGTTGGGTAGTATCTAGTTTTTTTGGACAATTTTGTTGAATATCTTCGGGGTATTATTTACGTATTTAATGAAGAGTTTCTCATCACAGGATTCCACGTCGTTTAAATTTCGCCAACGCAACTTTAAATTCCTCACGCTGCATCGGCTTTAAATCATGTTTGACTTTAAGGTTATTATCAAGCTTAATTTTGTTCTTAAGTAACATAGTTGCTCTACAGCGTTAGTCCAGAATGACTTTAATAGGACGTGGCCTGTCTCCGACTTTTCCCAATCCGAAAACCTTCCTGACAGATTCTGAACTATCAAGTGAAAGTAGTAGTAATGTTACTTTATCAAAGTCTTTTAGGTTGTCATTAGAGGATTGTTACGGCAAATTATATAGAATGACGTTATTCCGTTAATCATATTCAGATTTAAGTTCACCTTAGGACCGTTTATCTTGTCTTCTAATTGGGTTAGACTATTTTTAAAAGTGAACAATTCATCTTGTAAGATCTGATTATCATTTTTCAATTTAGTAATGCCACATATTAGGGCAGTAAGCTGCATGTTATTCTCCGCTGACCTATCACATTTACTTGTTAATTGGAGATATGGACAAGTTGTCAGGCAAAATGGAAACATCACAAATACTACTGGAACTGACTGGTCTAGTATACTTTAGTATTATATTGTCAATTCGACAATGAAAGGGTCTCTCAAAATGAATTTGAAAAAATGTTGATGACGTCATTACCCACAAACAAATGATATACGAAAATAGATTTTTCCTCAAAAATGTGAGCTTTTATAAAACAAAATGGACTCGTTCCAGAATTTTATCCAAAAAGTTTACTGAATGTATTACATACTTTAGGCGCGCACTGTGTATTTACAAATGTACAAAATTTGTCATTATCATTCTGATATTTTTAATGTGCTTACTATTCATGTGTAAAAGTAGTAAACAAACTGTTGAAAGGATTAAGGATATCCCAATTTTATCAAGTAGAAAAATAGCACTATTTAAATTTATTTGTTTATTGGAGCCCTATACTGCCAGAATATTATAGCAATACTAGAATTTAAGATAATTTGTTTTGTAAGATTTAATTTATTTAATTACGATGTATTGTTTATGTCTCTAATTTCTTTTCCTTTTTAACAATTTTTACATGTGTAAATACACTATATATGTATTACGAAGGTTGTACATAGAAAAATAAATTTGGTTATTATTATTATTTAATCCTTTCCTTTTGATACTTGATCATTAATCTTATGTTAAATGATGTCATTTTATGTTCTCCGTCCAGTATAAAATACATACTTACTGAACTTTTTTTCTTACTCTCAGTTATATATTTTTTGCCTTTTTCAGAATCGATGAAATCCTAGCAACATTTCGTTTACATAGTTAGTAATTATTATTATAACTAGTACATTCTACCTATAAGAACTAGAAATTTACTATTTTCTTTATCTTTATCGATATTGAGTTCGAAGACCATGCTTATTTAGATAGATATTAGCTTCAAACTGCCATTAATAATAACAATAATTCCTCTTCTCTATAGAACTGATATTTCAGACAGAATGGTTATTCCATCCTATAAAAGCCTTTTGAATTTATATAATCCATTATAGGAATTACTTTATCTTCTCTATATGCCATAATAATTTGGTGTTGAAATGTATGTATTGCCTAAAGTAGTAGTAGACATAACTTCTCTAGAAACTCTGGCTACCATTCCTAATCTATATGTTATTAGCAGCATTAATAAAACAATATGTCGTATAACAATTTGGTAACATAAGCTTCGTAGCACAAGAATGGAATTTTTGGAATTCATCATTTTCAGGTTCTGTTTATTTATGGCTATCTAATTTTGGCGACGTTTTTTCTAGCACTTGAGCCAACCAAAGTAGTTATCGTAATTAATTTGATTGGTTGAGTAAGAACCTATGTCTGCTGCGTTAAACTTTCATAGATATCCTCCGTTCTATCGAGATATGTAAGTTACATGAAATGAACTATATCTGCTTCGAATTTCTACAGACTGTTATTCGATTTTAACAGCAGTTTTCAAGCTGCGAATAATAAGCATGTTTTACTTAACCTGAAAACTTCCTTTGCATCCTTATTTTATAGTTTATCAGCCTCAAATTGCTAAAGAATATTGGTCTAAAATGTTTAACGTTTAAATTGAAATAGTTCAATAGATATTTTTTGTTTCGTTGTCCCTAATATTTTTTGATTTATATTATTCAAAGTTTTCACCAATTTGTTTTCTAAATTATGATAGTATTTTTCAAGGGTTCTTGAATTTTCCACCAAATGCTTGATTCTAAATATTCCGGCATCTCTTGCTTTAGTTTGGCGTATTTCGCTTCATCCATTCCAACACTTCCCAGTGTTTTCACGTCTAATTTGCTAGCAATTTCTCTATTAAATTTTGAGCAATTACCTTCTAGAACTCCAGTAACTTTTCTTCTATTTTTTCATTAATTATTCTTTAGAGAAATTTTCTATTAATTCCTGTAAACATTAATTATTGTTCCCTGTCAACAACTGCCACGGACCGATTTCGATCTATTTTGGATGTCATCACTCTATCGCAGTTGGAGACAGGGAATCGAGATTTACTATGGAGTATTTAATTATCCTACTTAACCATCAATTGACCATAATAAATCTCGATTCCCTGTCTCCAACATTTACATTATTATTGTTATAAGTGTTGCTGTTGACATATCCCTTTAATAGTCGGTGGTTATCCACTCACAGAAATTTAGTGGAACGTTTAGACAGCACATGGTACCTTTATGGTAATATCGCTATGAATTCCTGCTTTATTTTAGCAATTTCTCTTTCAAACTGCAAGTATTCTTTTCTGGGGTTAAAAAAAATACAAAATGTATTTCTTCATAAAAAATGAAAAAGATCAACTTGAGTGAAGTTTTAAAAAACTGAAACAATACACCAATAACAAACTAATGAACGAAATAAATAACTTCTAATAGAATAAACAAAATGCTTACTGAAATAGTTAAATCTTTTCATATTCTCATGCTAAAAGAATATTGTAACGGCGACGTGGAGTTGATTTGTTAAATTGTTAATTGTAATAAGTTCTGACAATCGGCGCAGTCAGAATAAATAATACTAGTACTATAATATCCTATACTTTAAAAGAAATTGATTATCAAAAATTAAATATTTTTTTAAAATTAAAACACGTAAAAAATCATAGTAATAAAATATTTAATCTCTAGAAGAATATATTAACCAACTAGCTGTAGGCAAATAGTGAACGAATGTAAAAGTCGCCATTATTCCAATTAAAGATATTAAATATTGCATAAAACGCTTTTAGCCGTCTGCAATAACCCGTTTTATATGGCTTTGTGGCTGAGAATGGGAATGAGAATGAACATGGTGTATTATTGGACACCGAGCAGTCCTTCTTTAGACCTCTCTTCGTCTCTCCGTCTTCCGTCACGGCGAATCGATAATGCAAGAAGGCATGCATATGGATATGAATATGAAAGGCGGTAATAATCTCATTCTGTATAATAATGGGGCGTTAAAGTTATATCACGGCGGTGCAGAATTGTTAATTAATATTCGCCTTTTGTAACAACTCATTGCCGCGCCAGGATCGGACAATTCTAATCAAAGATTTTAATTGTGCATGAAGGGATTAAAGAGAATCTAGACCAACTATAAAGCATTGTTTTAAGATTTCATAATTAGCTAATTAATTATGATTCTAATAAGGTACTATACTTCTACCTGGAAGGATAAACCTCTAAAGTACAACTCCGTTTCCTTGTTAATTGTTTCAACTGCCCTACATAATGTTTGATCCGTTCATCTTAATAGCCGCATTTGATTTAACTGATTGATTACCTTACTATAGAGTTATTTATATTTTGTATTAAATTTATTTTAATATATTTTTTAATTTAAAATTTAAATTATTCTACAACATAGGAGAAACAAAACTGCGTGAAATCAAAAACCAATTTAGTATACTAGTTAATTATAAGCAACCGAGCCCTCTTCTCCCTACTACCAATAACCATATTAACATTCATCGAGACATAAAAACTCCCATACAAAACATCCTCATCCGAACAGTAATATACTATAGGAGCAAAGCGTAAAGAATTACTGAGAAGTCCATGGAAATATTAAATCGTTTTGAGAAAACGGCACTGAGAAGAATATTTAGTGTGATAAACGATAATAGAGAGTGGAGAATAAGATACTATCACAAAAGGTACTCCTAAGAGCAACATAGGCGAATAACGTATCCAAAACGTTTAAGAGTTACTAAAAATAAGAAAAAGGTCAGCTAATAACCTTTAATGTTGAAGGCAAAGCATCCAAGAGGGCAGGGCCCGAGTTGGGCTGTAGTGCCATCGAATAAGAAGTCCAATATAGATGCCCCTACAATCATTGAAATCAGCTGCTTATGATATACGAGGTTTGATCAATAAGTATACGTGTATGAAAACGTGTGGCGTTGTTGAGGGAAATTGTGATAACCGTCATGTACCTCCATCTTTTACACGATTTTTTTACTTAATTTTATGCCAATTCATAGGTTAGTTTTTTTCGGCAGTCATTAAAATGTAAAAATAACAACGATGATGAAAAGACATTCGAAGAAATAAAAGCGTAGTTAGATGATATCTATTGGGACCTTTCAACATAATCGACAAAAGTTATTGATATTGGGACACCTGATAATAAACAAATGGAACATAATAAGTGTATTACTTCTCCCAATATGAAAATTTTGTTTCATCAAGAATGTAGCAGAACAAGTATCGAATTTAGTAAGTTATTGGTTAAACGAATTTAAACATAGTTTCGCTGAACGAAAATGCAAAGACGGTAGCATCAGCCACGGTTTATTGGAATTCCAAGGGAATAATCATAATGAACTATTTGTAGATTAGAGATAATATCAGTATGCTTAGCACCGATTGTCTATTTGTGTTGATTTACAATTCTATAGAAGTCTCTTATCAGTACAAAAAGCTATAGTTGTAGAAAACACCATATCACTTTATTATCCGTAAAATCACAATTCTACCTCTCTAGATTAGTAATACGGATTTTAGCAATTACAAACAGCTTAAACGAATAAAATTAAAATCGTCACCAGTAACTGAACTTTATTATGATCAAATTATTTTCGTACCCACTTATCACCTAGAAGGGTAATTTTGGGTATAGCTATGAGGGGTTTTGATGGACCGAAACATTTATCTGTAGTTATAAGTTATTGATAATGGGTGTATTGTTCCCGACATGCACATCTGGGAAAATAAAAATTAGTGTTAGTGTAAGTTTTAATCATATCTTCGCGTAACTCAAAAACAAATTTCTATTTCTATCTGTAGTGCAGAAAAGACTACTGATTATGATTTCAGCAAAATATTAATTAATCAATATTCCGGATATTACTGCACCGCTGCTTCATAATTCTACAAGGTATTCCAGAACAAAGTTTATATTTAGTGGACCAATTTTAAAAAAAGTAAGCCATTTATCAAAAATAGACATAGACTTATCCATATACCCCTAAATACAATTAACTTCAACGAAAAGAAAACAATTGCGAAAAATAATGGTTACAGTATTCCATGGATCGACAAACTAGTTAATAAGAAAAAATTGAAACAATTTGATAAATATTTTAATAACGCACACAATACGATGGAAAAACATAGTTGGCATAAATTAGAGTTTGCTGGTGAGTTATCAAATAAAATTTCAATGTTATTATTACTAACCCACTGAACATCAAGAAAATATTATGCAACAGCAAATCAAGAATAGACCAATTAGAGAAGTGCGCTGTTTACGAATTAAAGTGTGGTGATTGGGACCATATATACATAGGGCAGACAGGAAGAACTTTTGAAGCAAGATTACAAGAATGCAATAAATCAATATACAATGAAAAACTAACAACTGAATTTTCGCAACATTGTATAGAAAATAACCATTTTTTCCAAAAAGATAATCTAAAAGTATTGCACTCAGGTAATAAAGGTCGGCATCTTGATTACAAAGTGAGATTAGAGATAAATAAGGTCATGATTAGCGGCAAACAAATAACTAACAATATTGAAGAGATTTGGAAGTACCCGAATATGACGGCCCTTATTACCTGAGAGTGTAATTCATATACAGGGTGTCCCGTTAATGAGGGGAAATGCCTAGACCACCGATTTCTGAGGTCAAAATATGTGGATTTAACCCAACATATCTATATCCAAAAGTTGACGGTTAAGCCGGAATTTGTCTTCAAACTTCAAAAATTTTTATTTCTTTTGTTTATAATAATTGAACGCTTTACTCGATTTGAATGAAATTTATTATTAATAACTACCATAATATAATACATCATTTCAGTTATTATGGCCATTATTCATTGACGGGAGGTATAAAAAAACAGTAGTACCACCACTTGAAAACTAAAATATTTTTTTATTGGTGGATCCAATAAAAATTAAAAAAATAATATTTTAAAGATTATTTCATTTAAAAACTTCTTTGTCTCTTAATAATATTTGATATCTTAAACGGTTTTCCCACAAAAAAATTAAATATATTTTTTTATTTAGTAAAAACAAAATCTAGTTTTCCATCAAATCGAAAATACATATTTTTTGTGGCCACCTTTCTATAAAAAATGTAAATTTTGTATAAAAATAATTACTGAGCGTTTTTTTAATAATTAATTTTTAACTTTATTATCGTTCATAAATATTCATATTTATCATTTATTATTAGGATTTTGCGAAGGAAATTGTTTGAAAAGTGTTAGATGTAAGTTGATTTACTTATTACTGAGTGCATAACAAGCATACTATATTCATATTTTATTTTTTTGTGCAAAAACCGTACAAGATATGAAATATTATTAAGAGACCAAAATGTTTTTAAATTAAATGCTCTTTTATTTAATATTTTTTTAGTTTTTATTGGATGCACTAATAAAAAAATATTTTAGTTTTTAAGTTGTGGTACTACTGTTTTTTATACTTCCTGTCAATCACTGATAGCCATAATAACTGAAATGATGTATTATATTATGGTAGTTATAAATAATAAATTTTATTCAAATCAAATAAAGCGTTCAATTGTTATAAACAAAAGATATAATTTTTTTGGAACTTTTCCGGCTTAACCGTCAACTTTTGGATATAGATATGTTGGTTTAAAACAACATATTTTGGTCCCAGGAATAGGTGGTCCAGCCATTTCCCCACATTAACGGGACACCCTGTATATTAGCGTAACCTTTTGTACATTATTAATTACTCCTTGATAATGACATATCAAGTCGGAGAAGAAATAATAAATTGTCTGTGAAACAAACCAAGTGTTTTTATTTTCTAATCAAGATATTTCAAAAATGTTTCACCACAGGTTAAGTGAGCAATTAATTAAATACATGTTCTTTAATTTTAACCAGGAATGTTTTGTAATTCAAGTACCAAGAAGTTATACAGGGTCCGGCAGAGAAATATGACGTTTTTGAAAAACTCATAATTCCGAGAATTTACAATTAAATCAAATTTTTATTTGTTTAATAGGTAGGTGTGGATATGCCATTTCGTACACATGTCAAAGAAAAGGTTAAAAAACCTGCCATCTAAGCGTTCTTTTCCACACACTCCTCGAGTCGAGTTTAGAAGTTGTTCATGCGTTTATGCATCCTTCCAACATGTCCGGAATCGCTTAAATGTCTCGTGTGATAGCATTGGGTAGCTGATAAAGGGTCCGTGATTTCTTAACCAATACACGGGCCTTAAGATACCCCCCACAGAAAAGGACTTAGCGCGTAAGATCAGGTAATCGTGGGGGCCACTCGGTGTCCCCCCGTAACAAAATGAGTCGTCCTGAAAATTGTTCTCTCAAAAATGCAACAGACTCCCATGAGTTGTGGTGGCTTCATCTTGCCGAAAAAAGACTCTTCTAATATTAACATAACGCCTTGTCAACTATAGAAGCAAGTCACCAATCTGAGTGATTTTTTCCTTCCAGAGTTCTAACTTGAGCCACATTTACCGGAGTTTCTGACATCTCTTTCTCTACCTCGAGATACTCCAGGCTTTAACGATCCTCTAGTGCGGAAGTTCTGCACTCACTTCAGGATGCTGTTTCATTTAGGAACATGGCCGTGCCACATCAAGCCTATACCTAGGGCCAATGTAGAGATATACTTGAAGTTTGAATTCGTCGCATACCAGTAGCGGTGTTTTACTGATTCACATGCACATTACAATAAAAATTCCTCCGAAAATACGATGTTAGTAAACGTTGAAATGCGTTTTATTACCTGATTAATTTTGTACCAATTCAATGTTATAGGCAGCAGACTTAGATCTTTGTACATAAAACGGTGTAATTATGATCTAGACACATTTAAAGCGCTTCCATGATTATGAATTGAAAGGTTCAGATCATTACAAACAGACTGGTTAACACTGTTGCCTAATCTAAACTTTTGTAAAACTCTCGCATTGCCAACGCGCGGTTTATTTCCGAGAAACTCTTCATAGTGTTCCAATACACGTTCGAGCGGTTTATTTAAACTAAAATTACTACAAAGGCAGGTATCTCATTACTTCACAAAACGCTGTATACCGGCGACGTACCACTCCTCTGGCTGTTGGCGGAGCCACTTTTAACTTCCTACTGGACTTCAGGGTCCGACTGGAATCGCTGTCCCTTGAGTGCCTTGTTCAATGGTACAAAGACATGGAAGTCACAAGGTGACAGATCCGGGCTATAGAGAGGTGCTGTAATACCTCATCCGCGCTATATGTGACGTGATGAGTTTAGCGATATGCGGACGAGCGTTATCGTGAAGGAGGATTACGCCTTCCTTAACCATCCCAGGACATTTGTTCTTTATGGCTGTGCGCAAAGAGTCAAAGATTCAGTGTATCGGTCTGCATTGATGTTAAGATGAGGGTCTTTAAATTCAAGAAGTAATGGTCCATGGTGATCAAAAAACAGGTAAGCATAACCTGGCCAGCGGAAGGTTAAGTTCTGAATTTCTAGTGCCTAGGAGACGATGGATGTTTCCTTTGCATACTGTCACGTTTTGACTCAGGCTCATAATGTCGACGCCAACTTTCACCGGCAACAATGCGGTGCAAGAAGGAACATGCGGTTGCCTTTATGTTCTTCAGTCAGTTGACGGGGTATCCATTGTGCACATATTTATCCAGCCTTATGAATTACGGCATGGGTTGTTCCAACACTGATATCATAGCGATCTACCAATTCATTAACGAACCCGCCTAATCTCCACTCTTCGCATGCGGAGGTGCGCCCGGCCTTGGCAAATCCACTGTCCATCCATTATTGAACTTCGGACACCATTTCTAACTGTGGTTTTCGAAGGACACTGATTATCCTAAACATCTTGATTTATCCGATAAATTTAAACCGGGGTGTTGTACTCAGCGTTTAAAGACTGTATTACTGCTCGGTGATCCGTCTTGGATGCTCCAACGATACGACCTGCCATAGTAAAACGCGCACAGCGACTGCGTATTCTACGAGTATAACGAGTCAACTGCCACAGTAGACACCTAGGTTACCAGCAGCCATCTTATGTAACTTTTGCGATTTTAGCAAAACCTACATTCGTGCTACAGCGCTCGAACGTGTATTTATTGGACTGCCTCGTACTTTTTATATAAATATACTAATTATAATAAATAATGATTTATATAACTTGTTTAAAAATTGCCAGCTAACAATTACTCCCATTAGTAACTGAAAGACATTAAATTATGTAACTAAATTATATAATAATAATAAACTTGAATCTTCTTTCCAGAATTCAGTACAGGAATAATTACTGTATTTATTCCTGTTGTTTCATAATACATGAAATGAAGAATCCGAAGGCGGGTTTCAGTTTTTGATGAAATTTCATCCACCTGATTTACCATCTTAACCTTAATGTTTAAGGAAAGTATATATAAAATAAAAGAGTTACATTTAAATTATATAGATATACACATACATACCCAATCATATATAAATATTTGTAAAGTGAAAACAAGAGAAACAAAGAAATGTAATATTATTTTAAACATCATAGACAATTACAAATTTTTCAGTTTAGCATTAGCGTTTTTTGCATTTTTAAATCTAGTTATCCCAAACATATTAAAGCCTTGAGTATCGAATTGTATGTTTAAAAGGCGAAATCCTACACCTAAATCTAGTATTAATATTGTGGACATCATTTCTAAATTTAATTTTATTTTAAAGATACAACGGTTTCATAATATGCACAATTTTGTAATATAAACACTTTGCTTGGGTATTTCTTTTATGCTTCATGTTGCACCAACTATAATCTTAAAGTTTATGAGAGATTTTATACTATTTACATGTACCTTTTGTATGTGTCGGTTAGTGATTTTATCGATTGCTGGATGGTACAGCGTGGTGCAGTAATTAAAATGTGAGAGTACCAGTGTATCACATACAGTAATTTTAGTTAAAGTTGTTAAGTAGATACATATCATATTTCTTTAGTTAAGATATGCTGCAGGCATGCATTTATTAAATAATTAAAAAACTAAAGAAGCTGACTAACTCGGGTTACATACATAGGCCTAATGCAAAATTTGAGTTGATTTAATAAGGATGATGTATAAACTGAAAAAAAAGAAGTGTTCCAAGGACATATACTTGAGGAACGCACCTATCAATAATTATAAAGTCTGATATAAGATTTTCTACTTTCACGCCCTAGTTTCTAGCAAGAAAATAACAAAGCATTAATGTGATGTAAGGTTCGCCCAATCCTATATATATATCTAAGGGTACGAACAGAGTGCGAGCGTCTGGCGGTGCGGGTGCGTGCGGCCTTCATGTTAAACACGTGCTAACGCATGATGGCGTCCTGAGTCGTCCAGAGTGCCACGGAGCGTAAGTACGTGTTAAAAAAACGAAGCCGCGCACATCGCACCGCCAGACGCTCGCACTCTGTTCGTACCCTAAGTATGAGCTCTGAGGTACCATGGTTAACAGTATTGAACGCTTTGCTGTAATCAAACAAAATAAGTATTGTTATTTTTCCTGACTGTTTAGCAACTAGGGATCTCTAACTGGACTATTAGCAAAATACTAATGGGGTGAATATGTTTTAAATCGGTGGGTTCATTAACTGCCGGGATTACAACGTATTTCCATGTGCCTGGAAATGTGGATTGTATAATAGAAGTGTTAATAATATGCACTAAAATTGTAAATTTACTGAAAAACACATCCAAAGCATTGTTATATTAATGCTTCCATGCCCACTTGTCAGATATTTCATATTAAATAATATTTCTTTAATAACAATAGCATCATTAATTAGCTTGAATTCAGTTAATATTATTTGAACTAATTAGAAGTAGGCTACTAATTATAATAAATAATGATTTATTAGGGTTATGATTTTTTTAAACACATTAGGAATTTGTAGCGGGCTTTTCTTTAAATTTAGATTTTTGAGATGTTTCTATTGAACACTTTTACTTTTACTCTTAGATATATATGAAAAATATGCTGTCTTTTCACTTTTGACCGTAGTTGTTGTGATATAATTGCTCAATACTTTGTAATATCCCTAAGTTGCTGGGTTTCCAGATGAATTTAATTTTAGTTTTAAAGCATAAATCAATTTTGATATTATCCATTATCCGGGGAGATTTGGATTTAAAGAATGGACTTTCTTATGTTGAATGCTTGAAGCCATAACATTGTGATATTAACAAAGTTTATCGTCTGATAAATTTCCTGAACGTATTCTTATTGGATATTGAATATTCTTATTGGTGCTTATTGAAAATATTTAAAATACAATGATCTAATATTGTTACTTTCTCATTTATGTCCTTAGTATAAAATATATCCTGAAAAGGGGTGTTAGGCCATTGTTAAAATCAAAATATTAATATTATGAAAATCACGAAATGAGGAATTGTCTTGTCAGTAAAAAATATTCAAAATACCGCGTTATGTTCTGATAGGTTGCAATCAATTATTCCATGCTCTAATGTATTCATATTACGTGGAACTATTATAAGATCAATAAGTGTTGATGTAGTTAAACGTCAGACGTGTGGGATGCTTTATTAGCTGAGTCATATCTAAAGTATCCAAAATATCATTAAATAATAAACAAGAGTTTTAATACGTCAATATTGAAATTCCCACAACAAATAATATTGTCAGAATATGCAAGGTTATTGATAATCGAACCTTCCAATTTGTTCAAAAAACTAAACATAATCTAGTTGAAAGTGACGGCTTCTACAATATTTATGGTACTGGTTTTAATGAGTGTCTATAATATTTCTGTAGCATCTTGAGCTACCAAAGGAAAAAAATTAAGTAAATTTTTAATATACATACCCTCGCCGTTATCTCTTGTAGAGCGTTCACTTGACTTCTAGTAATATTTGCCTTAAGGCAAGTCTCAAATATAGTTAATATGTCTATGCTATTATCGTGAACTAATTATCTTCTCTAATGTCTGATAATTCAGGCAATAGGGATCTCACATTGATATGAGCAATTTTTATACTACTAATGTACATTAATTTGGCTAATTAAATGAAATAAACCGAGATAAAATTAAAATCTATGATTTTAGTGAATGAGGAAACGAAACGAAACAAACACAAAAATAGTAATAAAAATATATAAGTCCTTTGCGTTATAGAAAATTCACTAATAAAATCTACAACAAATAAGTCTTATTAAGACTACAGTGGTGGTTTGTTCTTATTTCCACCCTGTATACTAAATTATAGGAACATAATTATTCTTTTATTTAATTTTCTCTCGCTGTAATTACTACTTATGTTCAATGTATTAGATTAACTTAATTGAGTGTAATTTGGAAAGAGATACTGAATTATATATTTAAGATTTCTTGATTTGGATTGAAGAACAGACAGACATTTTACATGCCATTTAAAAAATCTTTATAAGTAAATTTAAATACATTAAAGGATGTTTTATTGTCTATTGTTTTTGTTAAGTATTCCAAGTCTTTACATTACAATCAAAAAGAATTTCAGCTTAACCAGTACTTTTTACAACAAAAGGCTAATTAATGTTTCATTGACATTTTTTACAATATAAATCATTTTATTTTGATAAAATTTTATATTTAGGCTTATCTTGGTGAAAAGTAAGAACAACTAAAAATTCAGCTGTATCAGATAAAGTTTTCGTTTTTTTATTAAACTTGTTTATTTATTTTCATCAATTGCTGAGTTTCATAGAGAACAGATAGTTGGTCTTAGAGAGACTGGACTTCATTTCAGAGAAATTAGGGATGGGTGCACAGAAGTTTAGATACTATAGCAAGATGTATACAGGACCACGTCGAAAAAACACAGAACGTGCAGATCGGTTGGCTTTCGGAGATCGTTTCTCTACCACCAGGTCAATTGCAAAGCAGTGGTATGAAGAGCATGGAAGACAGATTATAATGCTAACAGTTAACCGCTGGATTCGCCCTTTAGCCTTTTATCATTCTGGTCGCACTGGGTGCTTCCTTTAACCGCTGAGCGTTACATCGAAGAAATTCTGGAACCTCATCTCTTCAGACATTGCCAAATCCAACTTTTCAGCAGTTTAATACTCGCCCACACATTACAAGATTGTTGCCCTGGCCACCGAGATCACCGGATTTATCTCCAATTGAGCATGTGTGGGATATCATGAGCCAAAGACTCCTTAATTTGCAGAATCACCCTGAAACTCTAGAGGCACTTCGAAATGCGTTAGTAATTGCTTGGAATGACGTACCGCAGTAGAACATCAATCAACTAATTAGGTTTTGAATAAAATATGATAACTTTGTTTGTATAACTTTTTTAAAGTTCTACAAACAAAGTTATCGTGTTTTATTCAATTTACGAAATTGTATAACGAACTAGAAGCCTCCAACATAATTAGATTTTGTTCATTTGTTTACTATGTTTTCCTTACAATTGAACAGAATATTATGAAAGTAAAATGGTTTATACTAGGTGTTCGGATTTCTATGTCACTTAGTATATTGAAACATTTGTAGACATGGAGTTAGTGTACTTTATTATTATATCATTGAAGTAAAAGTTTCTTACATTAAACAGATTTTTATCTCTAGATTATATTATCATCAGTGATAAATTTAAATATATTTGATGTATAAGACGTAATTTGTTAAAAATGTATAATAATTAGTAATTTAGTGGAAATACAATTATTACACAATTTATCATTAGCCAGCACTTTATTTCTCGTGACACCATCTACTCCGTTCCTTCCCATTTGAGGAAAGTATGTAATTAGAATTCCCCTGGCTTTTATTTTTAATCGCGGTGTTTAATTAAGGGCCCGATACAATATTCATAGACAGTGGATACGTCATGCGACGTAACTACCCCTCGCCTAAAATGACACTTGACCGTTGTGTGTCCGATAAGAGGCAGCAGAGCGGTTCGTTATGTAAATCTGGCCGATTAAAAATCACGACACACGACAAAAATATGATGCACGGCAGTTCATATTTATATCTATGATCTACCCTTTTATTACTGAGTGGACAGTGGCCGATCCCCGCGTAGATATTGTGTGTACAGCACGTGGATGGATTGCTGGATGGATGGATGGCAATAAAATGCCACCGTTCGGCATTAACTTTTTGTGGCCGCGAGGGCAGGTTAATTGTTTTATTGAATTTCCCTGCGATCATGAACACTGATAACACAAAAGCACGCCCTGTACGTGCGCCCCTGTGAGCCCGCTCGACAAATATTTGAAATACTCATTGTTGCTTTTGCATGATGGCATTCTGGTTAACTATTAGACTCCAATCACGTAATCAACTCGATATTTGTGTATTTTCCCATCGTCCTGTTTACTTTGTATGTAGCAAAAAAAATAGAAACTGTCGTTAAATTAATATTATACGCGAATACAGTTTTGGTATACTTACATACACATAAATTAAATCAATTACATACACATAAATTTATCAAATGACAAATAAAACTGTATTTTTGTAATATCAAAGTACAGTATTATTTATCATTTGATTTAAGATGTATCACAAAGTTATGTCTTCAAGTATATTTATTCCCTTCAATAAAAAATCAATCGTGTTCACGCGAAAATTAAACTCTTTTCTCGATCATTGGACGAAAAACTAAGCATAGAGAAAATATTCTATCTATCTAATGTGTCTAACGATTTATTAAGGATAGAGTATAAGTGTCCTTTTTAATTACATTATTAAGTTAGAAATAATCAATAAAAAAGTAGTGAAGCCCGTGGGATATTAGATAGTTTCATAACGCAGGGGCTTTGTATTTTTTATATGATCCATATATTAACTTAAGAATTTCTATCCTGAGTTTCCTTCCTTATCGCTACTAGCAATTATTTCGCAGACTGACCAATAATCGAGCATTTTAAGTAATAATATTATGTTGAATGATGCTGGTCTCTTTTATATCTAGTAGTAAATATTATCAACTTTTTAAGTTTGTTATTTAGCTCTGAACATAGGTCATAGATAGATAAGGTAATTTTTGGTTAATCCCTGTACTATTATGTTACTACTTTATCCTTTCTCATTATTAATGAAGCTTACGAATAATATGTAAGGATTATTTTCTTCCTGAGCTGTATAAAATAATTGTTTGTATTGATAATTCTAACTATCTATCTTATGAGTGTATATAGGCATTTTGCTTATGGCTATTCGTCGTTGTTCATTAACATTACCGACGATAAGTTCAAAGATCATAGGCACCTTTAATCAGTGGTTTTCTCGAAGCTACAATTAATTGTTGTTTTAGTTTTTTCCTATAAAATTAATTAGTCTATTCCGAAGAAATTTTTTTTTAGAATTTTAGAATTTTGTCATATTTTTTATCATACATTTTAATACTTTTACAATTACATGAACTGTCTTTGAAAGTTCGAGAATTTTCATGCAATTGTTTTTCTAGATTTCTGGTGGTCTGGAATTACCTAGAGCTGCTTCGCATGCCTCTCGACTTTCAACTGTGTACGACTTAGCGTTCCTATTGTAAACGTAATCTTTCGCTAAATTATTAAAGTGTGCATCTATTATCCTGCCGGTTTTTATGATTAAAAATAATTGCAATTTTCAAATGAATCCTAAATTGAAGGCTCTATTGAACTTTTAGTTGCATATATATATATATATATATATATTTACATCTTAGGTTTTCGCGGGTGTAATCTGGTTTTGTGTTTTTTCGGGTGTTGTCCCGCGTGGAGTTTTTCGAGTTTTCTCGACGTTTCGGCGACTTCACATTCGCCATCTTCAGGAGTGTGTTGATATCTTGAAATATTCAATTAAACAGTTTAATTGAATATTTCAAGATATCAACACACTCCTGAAGATGGCGAATGTGAAGTCGCCGAAACGTCGAGATCACCCATAATCCCATAATCACAAAACTATAATATAAACTCCCTTCCCCTGTTCTGTATTAGCTACTCCTCCCTGGCCTTTGTTTCACAATTGCTTTTAGCACCTCAATCCCTTTCCCACTCGCACACATACTCCCCTTTGGACCTTTACCATGTATCTCAAGCGTTCTCTACAATCCCATACATTCACAGATCCAGTGCTCCCATACATCCTTCCCCTACATCTAAATCGTGCAAGTAGCCGTGCGTCCTCCTTTGATAATCTCGCAAAATAGCGTGGAGGGCCATTAAATACTTGGATTTCTTTATACCTAGGGCTCGAGTTGCTCTTCTCTATTCTTATTTATCGCAACTGCAACTCGATATCCTTCACCTCTATCACATCTCAAGCTTCTCCCCCAACTCTACTTTCCGATCCACTAATTGGCATGATTGCCCCTTTACCAACCTTTCATCTCCTAACATACCTATCTTTCTCTCGTACTTTACTACTCTCCCCTCTGCCTCCCATTCCACAGACATTCTTTGGCACTTCTGCAATATCACATAACTTGGTGTTGTTCACTCTACTCCTAATATACTTTTTAAGTATTGCAGGTGTACCTTTTCCACACTCTCATGTCCAGACATTCCCCATACTTCTGATCATTATCGCTCTTATACAAGCATCTCACCACACTAGCTTCATGTTCATATTTCCCCCTAACACGTCCTCCCATACATTCCGCATCCTCCCCATTGCCATTCTCGCCTTCTTACATGCATACTCTATATGCTTACCTATGCCTCCGTATCCTAAATATTTAAACTCACTCACTCTCTCCCATCTCTCTCCCAACCACTTAAATTCCTTATAATCCTTCGACCCCCCGCATTCTTGCATACTATCCATTTAGTTTTCTTGACACTCACAATCAACTCCCTTTTATTAAAATACCTGTCCAGTCTCTCTTTTATCTCATTCAATTCATTCATAGTTCTCCATGTCCGCGACATACAGGTTGAGCAGTAGTGGGCTCAAAGGGCACCCTTGTCTCACACCATGCACTACCTTGAACCTCTCCTACTCGCATTCACCTACTCTTACCTTACACCACGTCTCCTTGTACACCTCACTCACCCAATTTACAATCTGCTCTGACACTTACCTTTCAAACATTCTATCAACAACTTCTCTCAGCCGAATCATATGCCGCTTTCAAAACAACAAACATCAAATACACCTTGCCTTTCTTCGCCAACTCTCTCTAAATCAGCCAGTTTAGAGTAGCTATCTGATCTACTGTAGACCTTTCCTTCCTGAAGCCTGCCTGCACTTCTGGTAATAGGCCCTTCTCTTCCACATCCTCCTCCAACCGTTCCTTTACCATTCCCATCATGACTTTATACAATGTGTCCATTAGAGTTATACCCCTATAATTTGTTGGACACATTGCCTTATTTACTGGTATAATAATTCCCTCCCTCCATTCCTGCGGAAATTGCTCATCCCCCTCCATATCTTATTTAAAATGCCCCTCATGGCCCGTTTTCCTCCTACACTACACCATTTCCAAACCTTTCCCTGGATTCCATCTGGCCCCGCCGCTTTCCTTTCCTTTATCCCTCTGAGAGCTCTATCTATCTCCTCCTCCCTAAAGTCTCCTGGTACATCGAATAACCTTCTATCGTAACTCGCCCCTGCCTCCACGTATCCTACTCTTAACAGATTTTCCAAATTTGCCCCTCCTTTCCCCAGTTCCCAAGTTTAACTGTTTCTGGAAAATGATCGGACCCGCTCCAGTCCTTAACAGCAAAGTGCGTTACCTCATCGCTTATCTCTTCCCCAACCAGGATATAATCAATTACCTATTTCCCTCGTTGTTATTATCTAATGTGCTCGGTTTGTAACTATATTCAACGAATTCTGCAGAGGCCGTAAGGTTGTATTTTGATTAGAGAAATTGCTAATCGCCTTAACCAAATTTAATTCATCGCTATCCTCTGCTAACATGTACTAGAGAAGATCAGGAACGTCACATAAGTGGGTTAGGGAACCAGGAAGAAAAGTCAATGTTCAAGATCGCCATCTTCGACTTATGGACACAAAAGACCGAATCTCCAGTAGCAGACAAGATCTTTTGCCGATCCATGGTAAGCGGACGAAGATTTCAGGATGACCCTTCGAACACTTTATCGCAGAATCAGAACTTTCTGCTTGAAATCCTATCATCCACATCTTGTTTTACCACTAACCTATCAAGAGCATTGTTTGGAGTGGTATAGGTTGCGACTACCCTCGAACCTAAAAACTTGGGCAGCAAACTGTGTGTTTATGGTATGCGGTGCTATAACTTATAGAAGTAGGCCTCATTTGGTATTAATCCGAGGCAATAAACGCCCTGAGATACGCGGATGAGGTGATGGAACCCCATATTCTTCTGTTTCTTTGGTAGTTGAAAGGCCCACTTTTTCAGCAAGAATGTTCAAGAGTTCTATGGATCGATTTGCGGATGATAATGTTAATATCTTACCATGGTAACGGCTGACCTGATATATCGTCCGTTGGGCATGTATGGGACATTATGAAAAAAAGACTAAATTACTTGTTATATCCTCTGTAGACCTGCAAACTCTTCAGCACGAGTTGCACAAGTTGCCTAGGATACAATACTTCAAGAGATTATCAACCACCTACTAGAATCGTAGCCACAAAGAGAAAGAAAATATATAAATACAATAGGGAAGGACCAACCCAATTTAATCAATTATGTTTTAAAACTTCCTACCCCTTCTTTGTTTGTGTAGGTTATAAGCTAATAATACAAAAATAAGTGACCTTACCAGATATGGACTAGCAAACAATCTTACATTAGCAATAATAAAAATCAATATTCTAGAAGAATATATCTAATACACATTAATTTTTTATAATGGGCTATTATACCAAGGGATACTCTAATAGTTTATATTTAGATCAGTTATTAGTATGAAAGCTGCGGCATTATCATAGAACAAAAAACAATCACAACGTGCAATTTATACAATATTTTCTGTAATAAATAATTATAAAACGTACTTCTATAAACAACTTCACTATATCAGATCTAAAAAATCTTTTTTCACATACTGAATAGAAATACCTTACATTTCCGCATCCAAAATCGTTGAGAAAGGTAGATTTTTTCTGCATAGCAACACTTTTCCGCATAGATACATATTTCCGCATGGATACACTTTTTCGCACTACTTTTATTTATGTTACTATTAATCAATGTCAGTGTCAGTTACATACATGGAGTAATATATATAACACACGTACTATCAGTAATTATAACCTATTTTTTATTTGTCACTGTCAAAAATGACATCGAAAACACCTTAATAATTGATGTTATACTCAGTATGTGAAAAAATAGTGTGTACAACACGTGGGAAATGCGCTTTTTCAAAAAGTGTAACATTTCCACACTTGTTGTACAAATAACTTACAAATAACTATTATCAAACTTTTAAAATAGCATAAAAAATCTGAACACAATTTGGTTCTTTCACCCTATTTGGTTTGGTGCAAGAAGGCATCAGGGCAGGAGCTGCCTGCTTGTTGCAAAAAATGAAATATCATCCTTCGTAACAAGTCAGTGCAGGTTTTGAGTTCGGCCCAAAGGGCGAACGTTTCGTTTTATTAATAAAGTAGTTATTGTTTTACTTTGAATCCGTCGAATGTGCATAAGATGAGTGACTCTGAACCTTCTGGTAGCAGACGGTTTGATATTTACCAGCCTTCTGACTGCGACTAGATTTCAAACAGTTCAAGTGTTGATCTGAAGCGATCATGATTTGTCAACATTTCAAAACAAAACTAATGAAGACAACGATCAAGGTATGAATTTTTCGTATAGAGATTTGTTGTTGAGTTATGCGAAGATATGATTAAAACTTGATTAAAATACTAACACTTTCTTCACAATTAATTTTTCGCACAATTAATTAGTTATAAGCTATTGATAATTGGTGCATAGTACCCGAAATGTACATCTAGCGAAATAGAAATTAATTGTGAAGAAAGTGTTAGTGTTTTAATAAAGTTTTTATGAATTTTTCGAATTAATCTAATATAAATAATCCATGTCCATCGTCGAGTGGTATAACCTCAAAAAAGGAAAATCCGCAAATTCTTCAGAATGGAAGCGGGATATTATAAAGAAGTATATTGCTACTGGAAAAGTTATTTAAACTATAAAGGTTGTGAAATAGGAGAAAGAAAAACTGGACCGGATTGTTTTTGCAAAAAGTATAAGTATTTGGTTAAAAATAATGAAATTTAATATTGGAAAATTTTAATAAATTGGAAGAAACGTATGTGCAAAACGTATATTTAAGAGGTCTAATTAAAACTGGAAATGATAAAAGAGAGAGATCAAAAACTAGTACGGGAAAGAAACGGAGTTTTTCACATAAGTACTATATTAAATTAGGAAATATAAATATACTCTCATGTTTGTAGAAATAAATTTGCATCGATCCATGGAATATCCAAAAAGCGTGTAATCAATGTTGCTAAAGAGTATCGTGATATCACTGTAAGTGTACCTTCTAAGTATAAGCGTGGAAAACATCAAAATAGACGTATTTAAATCGTATTTCGAGTAAATGGGTTTCCAAAGTTGATTCTCACATTAGAAGTTTTCCACGTCGTGAGTCGCACTACAGTATAAATAAAAGCTCTGGTTATTATCTGTATTCACGGTTGAATATTGAAAGGATTTACAATTTATATTTGAAACAAAATGAGCCTGCTAGGCCAATAGTATCATGATTTTTACTACAAAATTTTAAATACACCTCGCTCAAACAAGATGTGCGACATGTTGAATAACAAATTAAAAATTAAGGCATTGGATAACGATGAAACCAAACAGGTAGAAAAGTCAAGCCAAATGCGACATTTATTTTGTTGATTTAAAAAAAAGAGTAAACTTACTTCTTCTAGTAACGAGGTATTAACTTTTGATTTTCAGTAGAATATACCATTACCTAAAATTCCAGCAGATAAAGCATATTATAATGGTCAACTTTGGGTATATAATTGTTGTATTCGCTCAAAAATTACCAAACGGAGTAATATCTTTTATAAATCACTACATAAATAACATCTTGCCAAGCACAATTAAAACACTGTATTTTTTCTCTGATAATGTGGGAGCCCAAAATAATACCTCGACTTTAGTTCAGTATGTGTATACTCTTATGAAGTGTTCATCTCTTAAAAAGATTGTTTATCGATGTCCTGAACCGGGCAACAGCTTTTTACCATGTGATCGGTGTTTCGGCGTACTAGAGAAGTTTAATAGAAATAAAGATTGCATTTTTACTATTATGGGGACCGGAAAGTAATGTCGCTTGTTTACATTAAATTTTTAATCAATAATATAATGATCCTCATTATCAATAACCTTTTGCCATGTAGTATGCAGATTTGCAATCCTATAAAAATCAATTGGTTTTTGGGTAAAATATCTTGAGATGGCACATTGGATATCCAAATTTTCAATTTTTGGCCACTAAGAAAATGTTCTAAGAATCGGAATAAATAGAAATATCGAGCGAGTATGATGTGTGAGGCAGTACCTCCCACCCCAATTAATTAATTTTTGCCAATGTTCGTCTTGAACAGTGCGGTCTTGCACTGTCATGTTGCAGAATGGCGTCTTCCCTGTTGTCAATCGCCGGATATTTTTCGATTAAAGATTCCTTCATTCAGTCCAATTATTCACAATAAAGGTCTGTATTAACCGTTTGCACAGGTTTCAGCAATTCAAAATGGAAAATTCCGCGAATTTCTTTTTGGAATATAAGCCCGGCTTCACAGTACATCGTGGGGATTCATTTGGAGAGAGCCACTGCCTTTTGCGTTTTGATATGTTAATTCAAGACACTCATAATTATTAATTTTCGTCTCCAGTAATCGAACGATCAAAAATCGGTTCTGTGAGTTGCAGTTGAAACAATACGTTGCATGTGATAAATCGGTTGGTTTTGTTCTCTTCGGACAGATTATGGGGAAACCAAACACCTGCTCTGCTTATTTTTCCAATCTGCTTTAAATGTTCTTGGATGGTCAACCAAGGTTGGTTAAGAGTGATTGACCGTTCCTGAATTGCTTGGCATGGATTTGCTTCCACTTCTGTCCTTAGCATGTCGGTGTCTAATAATGTTGGTCTTTCTAAACGATAGGAGTGAGGGAGATCAAACTTACTGGATTTAAACTTAGAAAACCATCTTTGGCATTTATGAACGTCTAATGCACGTAGATAAACATCGCAAATATTTTTGGTCGCATCGGCTGCGTTACTACCCTTGCAAAACTCAAAAAGCATACAATGTCGGATATTCTTTTCTGGTATATGGCTGGCCATTTGACCCCAAATTGCAAAAAAAGTTTAATATGGAATTATTTAGAAGCTAACAAGGCACAATAACCGTAAAATGACCTTGGCATTCCTTCAAGATACACAATGACCTGACGAATGACAATCAAATATCTACATGCGCAGAAATGATATTACTTTCCAGTCCCCATATTACTTAATAATCTGAAAGTATTAGGCAAACATCTAAAAACTTTCAGGTTATGATTGCAGATCAAAACATGATTAATAACTTTCGTCAATATAATAAAAGTCATTTCAAAAAAGTACTACCAAATGTGGAGAAGAAACGATTCAAAATATCTCAATATCGCATTTTTCAATACAGTAAAAAGTACATTGAAGTCAGTGTTACAAATGCCTGTATTTAATTATTTTCCCATAAAGAGAAATGCTCAAGCCAATCTGTACGTTCTGCCTTAGAAACCGTTGTACGATCATGCATTGCCGTTGAACAAGGCTAAATACAAAGATGTTATGTAGTGGAACTATGTTCCACCAAATAAGCGGTATTTTTACAGGACCCTTAAAAGTGAAATTTTTGGGTCTACTGATGACATTTCTAGCGAAGAGGATGATGATTAAACTAAATTTGACCTTTAAATAAGTATTTTTTGTTAAACACTGGTTCGTTTTTAACTTTGTTTTGATTGATTAATCATTGACGTACTGATTAATAATTCTTGAAATAAATAGTTATGTGTGCTTTATTAATTATAATACAAAAGAGGGTAGTATTTTTCTATGATTTTGGTGCAAAACGGGGCAGATCCAAACTTCAAAAACTCGCAGTTATTCTAATATTTACTTATTTGTCTTCAAAACTATGTGGAAATATGTGAAATTGTTTATGTTTCATAATATGACTACTATTTTCTTATCTTCCACAACTTTTGAAATTTGGACTTGCCTCCCTTTTGTTGCAAGGTCCCCAATTCTTCACTCAAGTTGTATACAATTAGCTGTCAAAACTTGCGCCCGCCTAGTGAAATTTTAAATTTCAAGTAGTAGAAGAACATAATGTTGTTAAAATGGTTTGAGTTCTGCAAGTATAGAATATGATCGTATTAATATTACTTTATTGTGTGTTTGTTGTCCAAAAAATCTCCGAATTTAGAAAAATCATCAGAAAGTGTCGGTTGTGACTCCAATACCTAAAACAATCTCAGACTTCGAAAGTAGAAAAAAATCGAATATATTTGAGTAAAAACAATATTTATGTTTAATTAGAGACATCTGGGTGTAATATTAGGTATTTTATTTGGGTGCGATATTCAAATAAATAAGTCTATATGATTTACTCTAATTTGCGAAATTACCTTTCATTATAAACAAAATGGATATAATTTTGTACCTTATTGTTGGTTGAATTATTTCATTAAAGAAAATTTACTGATCTAATATTTTTGCTCTCCATTTATACATGGCGCATTGATGGAAATTAAGTAGGTTTGAAAATACAAAATGGCCAAGATGGATTATAAAATAAAGCTAAAAAGCAAGGAAATCTTTTCGTCATTGACAGATTTAAATTTAAAAATTACTTGGATATGAAAGCATTATGCAAAGGTTGCTTTTTATATTCTCTTGGTCTTGCTATCTAATAACCGACGTCTTTAACATGTTCCCTGTTTTTATGTCAGTAGAGTTACCCTCTAATTCTTTAAGTTCGTCGATGCTCTACTGTTGAGATAAATTATGTCCAAAGTTGTAAAAAATAATCACACAGAAATGTTCATGATTTAATGCGATTTCTTGACTGGCATCAATTTTTTATGTCACTGTAATCAAGTCAAATAGCGCATGAAATTAAAAACCTTCTTAGTAAGTCTACTGACAAAACGTTGAACTTTACATTATGGACATCGGTTATCAGAGGGCAGCACATAGTTTTTTAATTACCGTAATATAAAAGTACACATGATATTTTAGGTAGTGACTAATGCAAAGAACAATTGTAATTGGAAAACTCTTTTTTACTAACTGTTTTTAGAAAATGAAAATGTTAACAACGTCACCTAAATTGGTTTCTCTTATTCAATATCTTCTTTGCGTATATTACCCACATTACGTTTTTGAGAATACACTACCAACAAATAATTCATGTTAAAATTTGTGATATAGTTATTAAGGATTAAAAAACGAAAAAGTATAATTTTAAAGTTCGTCCTAAAATAATCAAATTCTTCAATTTAAATTGATTCTACTGAAATACTCTTATAATAATTATTATGTGTTAAGATTTGGAGATATTCTCTTTATAATAAGTAGTAGAAAATAAAAAATTAAAACTTCCCTATATTAAAAAAAAACTGTAAGGGTATAAGGCAAATATGCCATTGTCGCATCGAAGTGGAGTTTCTGACCCCGATGAGTAATATTTGTTTTCCACGGTGGGAATATTAATAATTATGAGTGTTTGTCACTGAAATCAGTGCCATTGGTGTGACAGGTAAGTATATGGAGTGCGATCCGCGGTCACGCGAGGGGCAGATACCGAGTTATGACTGATGACCGTCGTCCACGCCCTCTGTCGTGACACTTGATAACCTCGCAGAAATATCATTAGCGTCGCAGGCCGTACAGTGAGGGTGGAAGAGGCGAAGGAGGTGGCGGCGAAGGAGAAGGAGGCAGCACCACCATCAAGCAACATTACAAAAGACATAAAAAGCGGACGACGGCCACCTAGCTTCGTGTGTACTATTCTATTCTTCGAAACAGAAATTAACGATAATGACCCGAATTCGACTCGCACTAGGAATGGAGCAATTTTGTTTATTTTTATCACCATCGCCACATCATTATTACGCAACGTCAAGTGTCGGGTAATAAAATTGAAAATTAATAAAATGTTGTGGGTCAGATGTATGTATTAATAGTATATACAATGTAAATATAAGATCGTGTAATATTCATAATGTGGCAGCTGTGAGCGTATGATAATTAGCTCGTGTCAAGAGACCGAACTACAAACGTGAAAGAGAAAGAGGGAGCCAAACAAATCATTCCTCGCCGATTAATGAACATGATAAACATTGAAATTATTACCCGGACTCCGCTACAGCAGTAATGCAGTTTATGCAAGTAATCAGTATTCTTCCTGTGCCTGCCCGGAAAACGCCAGGAAGTATAACTAACAGGCAGGCAAATGACTGAATATTATCAACACTTCACCAACACTAAAATTTACAACAGAACCTTTAGTATATTATAGCGTAATAAAAAATGTCCTTAACTGTTAATTTTAATATTGCATTGGCCCTGAAAACATTATTACTACAAACTGTAGGAACCTAATTTTAACAGAAACCTAAATTGTAAATAGTACAATTTTTATCTAATAATAATTTATTAATATAATTTAAGACTAAAAGATGTATATTATAATAATTATTAGATGTTCGTTGCTATACTAGTAGTAAAAATACGAAGATTGGAATAAACTCATTTAACATTCTGGGGTTCGATTTTCAAAAAGACGCTAAGAAACGTCGACTTCTAGTTTTAATGGTGAATTATTTAAGTCACTTACTGAGTGATTTATGTAAGAGTTATGAATTCATTGATTTTTGTAATGGCAGCTGAAACATAAAAAAAATCCACATATAAGAAACTATTTACCAGAATCGAATAGAATAAACAATATTTAAGAATAATTGTCAATTTGTAATAAAGGCAGTTTAATAAAAAGTAATTTTAAATGTTATATATTTATGTTGCAATAAAATAACATAATAATAAAAATATTTTTTTTTAAATTAATTGATATAGGGAATTGAAAATATCAGTTAAGTAAGTATAGGGCGAACTTGTGAAGACCTCAATAGGTTACTTTTTTTTAAAGAACTCTTACCTTTGTTATTATTTCCACTTATTAAAAAATTAAGTTTGTGTGTTAGTTTGTGTATTACAAAAATTCACATTACCTAGGGTATCTTCACTTAATTCGAATACTGATAATCCAATTACAACCAATTAAACCAATTACTACCAACTATTCGATATTACAACAGGACGGAGCATTAAAATATCAACAGGGTGAAGAATTAAATTATAACAAATTCATCTAAAATTCAGGGATAAGTCGTTCAGAAAAACGTTCGGATACGTCAAATTTTATTTAAGTAATAACCTAATTTTTCATTTTATTTTTGAATATTGACTGGTATTAAATATATTTCACGTATCATCTACTCTCATCTAAGATCTATTTCCAGCACTAAACTACTCAGGATGCAGTTTTGCAGAAATATTATTGAAATTGGTCATAAAATACTGAGGAGCGACAATTTTGTTACCTTGTATATTCGGTGATACGTTAATCTCTAATTCCAAATCATCGTTCTACGCAGGGACAATGATAGAACCAGAGGTTGCAAATATTCAAGTCATCTTAAGTTTTTATTTATGGGCTTATTATAGAAGCAGATTGGTTTGAAGACGTCTTAGACAATTTGTAATTTGTAGATACCTGCAAGCAAACAAAGAAAACAGTAACTCCAAACCGATAATTTTAATGTCCACGGTCATTTCATTTACTGAACATAACGTGTGATAGAATTAATTAATGCAAACACATTTACAACGGATATTTACACATGTCAAATAAAAAATAAACATATATTCGCATATACAGACCTATATTGCTAATTCTAATAACTGACAATATGTACAAATCTTTCTAAAATTACATAACCTGGCTCTATTTACATAAATATTCTTCCACTGAATAATAATTCTGAGCAATCAGTAGTTTTTTTTTATTATGGCTTTAAACAATTTAAATTTCATCATTTTTATGTCATTCGGTAATTATTAAAATGCACTGGCTCATAGTATGAAAGTGCCCATCCGATTCTATAGATTTTACCTCTAGTTTATCATTATTTCTTGTTAAATGATCATGATGCGCACTATTTATTTATTATAATTCTTTAGATAACCTGTTAACAAAATACATTAATAGATACATACATAAAAAATACAATAAATTATGCATGATTAATTTTAAGCACTCATATATATTATGATAGTAGGGTTATGATATTCAATGTTTTGAAGTGTTCTCCAACATCTGAATTGTAACCCAGCCCCATCAAAAGCCTTATTCCTTTACGTTGAAGACGAAATAATCTCCAAGCATGAGCTGAATGACCTCAGCACACTATTCCATACGATAATTTTGAGTAAATCAACCCGTGATATGCAGTTAAAGAAACCTTGGATGGCACAATTAGACAAATATTTCGCAGTAGAGATAAGTTTTTTGACATTTTCTTTGCGGTGTAATCAACGTGATATTCCCATGTAAGTTTTGGATCCAAATATATACCTAAAAGTTTTTCCGAATTTATATTAGATTCAATTTTTGTTTGACTGAATATAATTTTCTGTTTTATTTATATTTAGTGATAATATGTTTACCTGAAACCAGGCTTCTGCTTTCTCTTTCATTTTTGACATTAAATTTTTAAAGTCCTTCAAATCAGGGATTGATTGGTTGATTTATATAAATTATAAATAGTATTGGGCCTAGAATTGACCCTTGAGGTCTTCCGTGTGTTAGTGCTTTGAGTTATGATTTTGATTTTGTTATTCTAGAGGACAACTTGATATCGGTTTTATAAATATGATGCTATTAATGGAAGGCTATACCATAATAATGAAATTTTTAAATGAGTATATCTCGAGGTACGCTATTTTTAATGCATTTGTAATATATGAAATAATTTCATTAACAGCCATCTGAGTGTTATAACCTGATCTAAAGCCAAACTGATTATAATTGTTTTTTTATTTTATTTATTTAATTTGCACATTTTGTTGGGTCATTGTTTTTCAATACAGGTATTACCTTTGCGATTTTTAAACAATCTGCAAAAATCCTTTCCCTTATTGATTCATTAATTAGGCGAGTTAAAGAAATAGATATTATGTTCATTACAGATTTTATAAGATTAAATTTATGCCATAACAATCTTTATTATTTTTGCTTTTAATTTTATTTACAGCTAATTTGGTTGAAAGTAATCTCAGAAAAATTAAAATGTGATTGTATATCCTATTTTAAATAATATTAGTAGTTTATGTTTGATTCACTTAGTTTGTTTTTAAGTTTCTGTGCTATATATGTAAAATAGTTGTTAAGGTCATCATCAGTTTATTTCTGGTTTTATATTTTCTTTATTTCCTATGATACTTCACAAGGCTTTTGTTTGGTTACTGCTGTTATTGACATATTTTTCATTTGCATCTTTTTAGCATTGTTTATTTTTGTACAGTATGTCCTATTATGTTTGCTGAGCAACTCTTTATGTTCTGATGTAAGTGACTGATTATATACATCACGTAATAAATGCAGTGTTTCCTTATAATTACACACTTCTTGATTGAACCATTTTATCTGTAATTTATTAATTAGGTGTAACCGTTTTTTTCCGGAAATGAGTTTATCATACCTGTGACAAGGATGTTAGAGAACATTTCAAATTTAAATTGAATGTTTAAATTTGCATGATTTGTGAAGTCAAAGTTTGCTTCATTAATTGTCTTTAAAATAATTTAGTCCACTTAATGTTATGGGCCTTAGATATTGTTTACTGGGTTTACTAACTTGCCTTTCAATTTCAATTTCACAAGTAGCCTTGTAATCTGAAAGGTAAGGTTCTGAGACATATCATTTATAACCTGTTTGGAAATTAACTAACATATTATCGATATAACGATGCCTCCTAGTACTATCATTAATTGTAAAAAAAAATCAAGTAAATTTGATAATATAGGATCACTATTTTTAAAACAAATATTGAAATCTCCAAATATAATGACTTTGTGATGTAACAAGTTTATTTTACAGAGTACGCTGTTCATTGTTGAATTGACGAGGCGGATACATGATGAAACTCCATAATATATTGAAATAAACACAGTTGGGAGGGTTTCACTTTATTGTTGAACACTGCAACATGTTTCGCCACACAGTGGCTTCGTCAGGCAGATGAATTATTCATCTGCCTGATGAAGCCACTCTATTGTTCTCCCATCCGTGGTCTACCATTCCTCTTTATTTGAAAAAAGTCGCTGCGGACTATATAGTGTTGACTGTTCACACGATAATAGTGACAAATCTAAAGGTGGGAGTATATTAATAGCAGTTACGCAACAATCACTTTGAAGTAATTCTCACAATGCATCAGCTAATATTATTGTAGATTCATTTAGTTTCCTTCGTTTATTCAAATTAATAGTATACCTTATCACAGAGGGGAAACATTTCATTTTATTTTTTGTCAATTCCCGATTTAAAGATGGCACTATCTAAGAACATCTTATGCAACAACTCAATCCACCATTGTGGGTATGAACTCGAATTGGTTGCGTCTTTAAATCAAGCAACATTACATTATTCGAATTTCGCATTTAACTTTAAAAAATAAAACTATTGGGTAATTAATATTTTTTTTAGCTATAATGAATTGAGAGCAATTATTCCCAAATATGAGCATTGACCAGATTGTTGAACAGTTTCATGATATTATTAACTACGCTATTATAAAATACGTTCCGTAGATACAAAAAAAATAATCTTCTTTTTAACAAAGCAAAAGCATGCCGCCAATAAAAAATATAAAGCAAGCAACCACTTTATAGATTGCAATTATTTTCGAATTTTACGGGAGCGCTTCTCAGTTTTAAGCAGATTATTATATGAAACCTACAAGTTGAGACCAATATTAATCAAAACTCCAAAGCCTTCTGTAAATTTATTAACGACTCTAGGAAGACATCTGGAATCTCTTCTTTAATGGTATATAAGGGAAATCAGTTGGATAATGTATTGGGCATTGTTAATTCACTTGCTGACTTTTTCTCTGTCAAACCCAATTGTAATAGTATTTATTTAATAATAATAATAATAATAATACAACTTTATTTTCAGAAAATAAGTACATGTACAAGTACACAATACAAATTAATCAAAAAGTGTCTGAAACGATATTTGGTATTAAACCGGATGAAACAAAAATAAAATAAAATTATAAACTATGTTTTTCATAAGAATTTTAGAGAGTATGGCTTTTTTCTCGCATAAATTTTGTATAAACATTTTTTAAAGTTTTTAAAATTGTTTTGGGATTTGATTCATTTGGCAGATGATTATAATATTTAATGGCAGCATACGATGGTTCTTTTTAATACAAAGTTAACCGATGTATTGGTAAGGCATAATTATTATAATTTCTGGTGTTATGGTTATGCTGATGGGTAACTTTGACATTTCTGTTTGATCTAAAATTATATACAAGAAGTTCATATATACAGGGTATATATATATACAGGGTGTCCCGTTAATGCGGGGAAATGGCTGTACCATAGATTCCTGAGATCAAAATATGACGATTTAACGCAACTTATCTATATCCAAAAATTTACGGTTAAGCCGCAATTTGGCTTCAAAATTAATTTTTTTTTATTTCTTTTGTTTATAACAATTGAATGCTTTATTTGATTTGCATGAAATTTATTTTTAATAACTACGATAATATAATACACCATTTCAGTTATTATGATTATTATTGGTTAACAAGAAGTATAAGAAACAGTAGTACCACCACTTAAAAATTAAAATATTTTTTCATTGGTGGATCTAATAAAAACTAAAAAAATATTGCTTGAAAGACCATTTAATTTACAAACTTTTTCATCTATTAATAATATTTTATATCTTTTACGGTTTTCTCACAAAAAAATAAAATATATATTTTTTATCTAGTAAAAACAAAATCTAGTTTTTCATCGAATCGAAAAAAAAATGTTTTTCGTGGCCGTCTTTCTTTAAAAAATGTAAATTATTTATAATGATTATTATTTAGTGTCATTTAACAATTAATTTTTAACTTTATTATAGTTCATAAATATTCATATTTGGAACAAACAGATATCTTGTTTGTATTAGGATTTTGCAAAGAAACTTGTTTGAAAAGTGTTAGATGTTGTTTTGATTTATTTTATTAATTGATATTATTTAATTTTTATTCAATTGAGTAAGTTTATTTACTTATTAATGAGTGCATAATGAATATACTATATTCATATTTGATTTTTTTTGTACAAAAACCGTACAAGATATCAAAAACTAGTAAGAGTCAAAAAAGTTTTTAAATCTAATGCCCTTTTAAATAGAGTTTTTTGGATTTTATTGAATGCACCAATAAAAAAATATTTTAGTTTTCAAGTGGTGGTACTACTGTTTTTTTATACTTCCTGTCAATCACTAATATCCACAATAACTGAAATGATGTATAATATTATGGTACTTATTAATAATAAATTTCATTCAAATCAAATAAAGGGTTCAATTGTTATAAACAAAAGAAATAAAAAAATTTCAAACTTTGAAGCCAAATTCCGGCTTAACCGTAAATTTTTGGATATAGATAAGTTGCGTTAAATCATCATATTTTGACTCCAGGAATCTATGGTAGAGCCATTTCCTCGCATTAAGGGGACACCCTGTATATACCGGGTGACCCATTTTAATAAATCCACTGGAATATCTCGACACATTTGCGTCCTACAAAAAAATGTTCCAAATAAAAGTTTGATGGTTTCGAAAGGGCCATCTGATCCTATACAAATTTTTTCACCCCCACCCTCCAGGGGGCGGGGCAGGGGGTCATCTTTTATATCTTAAATTAGAACCCTTATTTTTTTATTGCAAAAATAACATTAAACAAGTAAAAAAACGATAAAATGACTATAAAATCGTCAGTTTTAATTGTTCGCCATTGAAATGGAGTGCGTCATCTTATCACGTAGGGTCAATGCACCAGTGAATGGCTGGTTATTCTAGCAAAATTGTGGACAAAAAGATGCTAAACCGCGCCCCGTTTACTTCAAAACATTGTGGCGGGAATGAAAACAAACCGTCTGACGAAAATCATAACAAACATTCTGACGAAAATCAAAACAAGCAAATTGTCAAGAATGTTGTTTAGTTGCAATTAGTTTTAGTTCGTGACGTGATAATTCCATCATCTGACAATCAACTGGAATGGCCGATTATTCACCGAATGAAAAGGTGGATATTCCTTGTCTTAGGAGAATGTCGAGGTTCTTATCGAAGAGCTGCAGCGTAATATCGACGACGATTTCCTCGACCACAACGCCATCCGAATCTTTCAGTGATTCGCCGGATTGAATTGAGATGTAGAAGAGGAATTATTCGATGTCAATGAAGGCGAAACACCATCGTGGATCTTCGAATGAATCCGCGCGTTATCACCGTTCTGGCGATGGTTCATTTGAACCCTCACATATCAGTTCGCGAGATCCAGAACCAAAGTGGCATCCCGAGAGAGACTGCCAGAAAGTATTTGAAAAACGCAAAGTATCACCCGTACCACGTATCCTTGAATCAGGCATTCCGGAGTGACGGGTTGTTGAATCAACACAACAGTCACTATTGGTCGCCGGTCAACCCTCGGTGGATGCAGCAAGTGGATCATCAACACCGCTGGTCTGTGAATGTATGGGGCGGTCAACCACCAAGGCTGCCATGATTCGAAGGATCCAAACAGCGTGCAACAATATTCGGCGCAACACTCTTTTGCAGAATTTAGGAATTTTGAACGCCGAATTCAGCTTTGTCAGAGGGACAACGGTGCGACGTTCGAGCATCTCATTGATTAAATGTCCCCGACATCTGTAAATAATTTACCAATAAAAATTGGTTGATTTGATTTTAGTGAGACGGTTAGTTTTCATTCCTGCGACAATGTTTCAAACGTGTTGTTTTCATTTTCTAGAAAGTAAACGGTGCGCGGCTTAGCATTCTTTTGTAAAAATTTTAAATTAGTGGCCATTTACTGATACATGATCTTAAGCGGCCATCACTGGTGCATTGACCCTACGAAATAAGATGACGCACTCCATTTCAATGGCGAACAATTAAAAATGACGATTTTATCGTCATTTTATAGTTTTTTGACTTGATTAATGTTATTTTTGCAGCGCCATCTATCGCGAATTTGAAAAAAAAGTTCAAATGAAATCTTCATATTTTTTTATGTAGAATCCGAAACTGCAATAAAAATAAGGGTCACCCATTTAAGATATAAAAGTTATAAAAGTTGACCCCCTGCCCCGCCCCCCTGGAGGGTGGGGGTGAAAAAATTTGTATAGGATCAGATTGCCCTTTCGAAACCATCAAACATTTTTTTGTAGGACGCATATGTGTCGAGATATTCCAGTGGATTTATTAAAATAGGTCACCCGGTATATACAGGGTGAGTTTTTTTCGATATTCTCTATCGGAAACTATAAGAGATAGAGAAACGGTTAAATGGGGAAAGAAGTGTAGATTTACGAGACGAATAAAATTCCACTTTCAAAGTTTTCAAAAAAGTCAAGGGTAACTAGATATTTTGAAAAAAGTAAAAAGTGTCAATGTTTTTAAATCAATATATTTCGGTTATTAAAACAGATAGAAAAAAACTGTAAAGGACAAAGTTTGATATAATTTTATGCAGATTAATAAAAAAAAATAAGGGTTCCCATTTAAGATATAAAAGTTGCCCCCCTGCCCCACCCCCTTGAGGGTGGGGGTGAAAAAATTTGTATAGGATCAGATGGCCCTTTCGGAACCATCAAACTTTTATTTGGAACATTTTTTTGTAGGACGTATATGTGTCGAGATATTCCAGTGGATTTATTAAAATGGGTCACCCGGTATATACAGGGTGTCCCCTTAATGCGAGGAAATGGCTGGACCATAGATTCCTGGAGTCAAATTATAATGATTTAACGCAACTTATCTATATCCAAAAATTTACGGTTAAGCCGGAATTTAGCTTCAAAGTTTCAAATTTTTTTATTTCTTTTGTTTATAACAATTGAACGCTTTATTTGATTTGAATGAAATTTATTATTAATAAGTACCATAATATTATACATCATTTCAGTTATTGTGGATATTAGTGATTGACAGGAAGTATAAAAAACAGTAGTACCACCACTTAAAAACTAAAATATTTTTTTATTGGTGCATTCAATAAAATCCAAAAAACTATATTTAAAAGGGCATTAGATTTAAAAACTTTTTTGACTCTTACTAGTTTTTGATATCTTGTACGGTTTTTGTACAAAAAAATAAAATATGAATATAGTATACTCATTATGCACTCATTAATAAGTAAATAAACTTACTCAATTGAATAAAAATTAAATAATATCAATTAATAAAATAAATCAAAACAACATCTAACACTTTTCAAACAAGTTTCTTTGCAAAATCCTAATACAAACAAGATATCTGTTTGTTCCAAATATGAATATTTATGAACTATAATAAAGTTAAAAATTAATTGTTAAATTACACTAAATAATAATCATTATTTAAAGAAAGACGGCCACGAAAAACATTTTTTTTTCGATTCGATGAAAAACTAGATTTTGTTTTTACTAGATAAAAAATATATATTTTATTTTTTTGTGAGAAAACCGTAAAAGATATAAAATATTATTAATAGATGAAAAAGTTTGTAAATTAAATGGTCTTTCAAGCAATATTTTTTTAGTTTTTATTAGATCCACCAATAAAAAAATATTTTAATTTTTAAGTGGTGGTACTACTGTTTCTTATACTTCTTGTTAACCAATAATAATCATAATAACTGAAATGGTGTATTATATTATCGTAGTTATTAAAAATAAATTTCATGCAAATCAAATAAAGCATTCAATTGTTATAAACAAAAGAAATAAAAAAAAATTTAATTTTGAAGCCAAATTGCGGCTTAACCGTAAATTTTTGGATATAGATAAGTTGCGTTAAATCGTCATATTTTGATCTCAGGAATCTATGGTACAGCCATTTCCCCGCATTAACGGGACACCCTGTATATATACAGGGTTATTCACGCTATACGGCACGGAATATTGTGGCCAAAATACGTGACTTTCAAAAAGTTTCACTTTGGGGATATATGGGGGTCTATTAAGGCTACTTTTTAAAATTACTTTCATAATATACAGGGTGTCCCAAAAACCCTAAAAGTATCAAAGTTGTGTTTTTTTTAATGAAACACCCTGTATTTTATTGCATTTTTGGATCCTTCGATCAAAATAAGTGTGTGTTTTAATAAGGTTTTTATTACTTAAACCTTAAGGTTTTTGAAATAATTTGAATTTTGTAAAAATGTAACCTAATTTTCATGTTTCAAATACTTAAAAGATAATTTAGTTATGCATACCAAATTTACACTGAAATGTAACAATAGATCATATTTTATTTTCCAAGTATAATAAACTTGACATCTTATACCGGGTGTAAAAAAATTGGAATTAAACAAATGAGAACTTTAAATGGCTATAACTTCATTTATTTAAATGGAACGCTATATTTATTAATTTATCAGCAAATGCACGTTTTAATTACCTATCGAATGGTATTTATATCTTAAATGTTAAGTCTTCTCGTTTTTACAGAAAATGCCAAAATATTGTTTATTGCACCGTTTTAGTACTTTTTAAGTAAAATTTTTAATGTATCTAGTTTTCTATTGTATTTAAAAACGTCAGATAATTAATTTAGTCTGTTACTTTAGTTTAAAAAGGATGTCTTTTGTTATAGTTGTGTTATTTTGCGTTTTTGTGTTAGATCGTTATTAATCGTTATTGTTTGAACATGGTTGTTTTTTACACCCGGTATATGATGTCAAATTTATTATACTTGGAAAATAAAATATGATCTATTGTTACATTTCAGTGTAAATTTGGTATGCATAACTAAATTACTTTTTAAGTATTTGAAAGATGAAAATTAGGTTAAATTTTTACAAAATTCAAATTATTTCAAAAACCTTAAGGTTTAAGTAATAAAAACTTTATTGAAACACACACTTATTTTGATCGAAGAATCCAAAAATGCAATAAAATACAGGGTGTTTCATTTAAAAAAATACAACTTTGATACTTTTAGGGTTTTTGGGACACCCTGTATATTATGAAAGTAATTTTAAAAAGTAGCCCTAATAGACCCCCATATATCCCCAAAGTGAAACTTTTTGAAAGTCACGTATTTTGGCCACAATTTTCCGTGCCGTATAGCGTGAATAACCCTGTATATATATATATATATATGTTACATCTTAGGTTTTCGCGGGTGTAATCTGGTTTTGTGTTTTTTCGGGTGTTGTCCCGCGTGGAGTTTTTCGAGTTTTCTCGACGTTTCGGCGACTTCACATTCGCCATCTTCAGGAGTGTTTTGGTATCTTGAAATATTCAAGTTAAATTGAATATCCGCCTTAACGTTGGAATGAAACTGCGGAAGATTTACCTTATTAGCCACTTTGTACTGATGTGCGAGATTGAGAGATACGCCGCGCTGACGAGCCACAACAATGGCGAAACAGCTGTCCGCGGATTTTCCCGATCTCGTACATCAGTACATTGTTTGAAAAATTTTCAACGCCGCTAGCACAAAAATTAATTAATTTAGCATATTCATCGACAGATGTCAATACACGTTAACATATATATATATATATATATAAGTTATAGTTTTGGTGTTGGCAAACACGTTTTTAAAAAGGGCTGATTTTTATTATTATACAACGTTACTACACGAATGGATACAGATTTAACGGATGCGACTAACTCTAAGTAACTACTATTATGAATACTGGATTACGAATGCTGCTCTTATGATCTAATTACTCTTATTTATAACATAATTCTACATACTAAGCATAATAAAATGTGTGGGCGTAATAAGTGCGCATTAAGATACAATATAGATATTATAAGAACAAATCTATTGTTAATTAATAATAAAAGTCCTTGTGTAGCCGCCAGGTTACTCCTATCCCCCTAGATTCGACATACCCCTGGGGATGGATCGATGTCTGAAGCAATTTTCACTTTATTTTTATTAAATCGTCTGTAAATGTAAACTGCTACACAAATTATTATTGTTATATATAGTATGATTGTTCCTACACTAGGTTTAACCGAAATGTACTCTTCAGGTGCAATTGGTATTTGTGAATAAATCGGAATGTCTTCTAATTTTAGTCTATTTAGTTGTATAGTGAAATTTTAACATTAGCACTGTTCATTTTAAGTTTTGCAGCACTCACTATTAGGGGGCTTCCCGAAAATGTTTCAAATTTAGGGATTTCATAGTTTTTGTAGATCAAGCTGCACTGGTCCACTTGGATGAGGTAGATCCCACGTAGTTGCCGGGCTTCTTCGTGATCTGGACATTTTATCCTTAGTTCTTCGTTGTTGGTAAACACGGCCAAAAATTTATTACTATCCGGTACTTTTTCTAAGTGATTCTTCTGAATTTCCAATTTTGTGTATTTACAGTCCTTTAAGTCTCCGTTTAATAGTAAATTTGTTTCGTAGTTTCCTTGATAATTTAGAATAAGGTTGCTACTGCACTGATAATGTTTCTTGCCGCTAAGACACAAGTTATTTAGAGGCCATAAGGTTTTATCAATTTTTGAATGAAGTATAAATTTAACGTTTGGAATTATTGTAGCGAAATCTGATTCATACTTAGTAGGAATGGGATGCATCATGTATAGATTAAATGAATTTTCATAATTTATCGGAAGGGAAAGGAAATAGTGAATTTTTGATTTTTCGATTTTGCAATTGACGGTGATTACCGATTCAAAATCTAAAATATTTTCAGGTTTCAATTCGAAAGGCATTTCTTCATTATAGTGTGTAGAGATTTTAAGCAATTCATCATAGAGATCTTGTGGTTTAATTATATCTGAACTTAATATTTTTAGTTTACAAAATGTCAATGAATTTAGAATATCTTGTAGAATTTTTCCGATAGTTCCGTAAAGTAATATTAATTGGTTATAAAGGTCCTTCGCAAACAGGACGTGCTGATGGTCAATGTCTTCTCTTAGTATAGTATATAATTGCATGTTTCTAGATTCCAATAAGTTTTGGTTATGTGATATATCTTTTATTGTATTATTAAAGTTTTCAATAATTTTGGTATTTACACTATATCCGAATTTTATTTGATTCTGGAGACTGTTTTGATTTTTCTTTAGATGTTTCAAAACTTCATTAATTCTTTTATCGTCGTAAGCGTCCATATTCCCACTAATACTTTTAATTATCGAGCCTAATCCGTTTATTAATCCTCTTTTTGTTCTTTTTGTTATAACATTTATCTGTATGGTTTCAATTTTTGAAATGATATCTTTTCTAATATGCTTCAGGAGATTATCGTAATTTTGGAAATCTCGTTTATATTTTGTTATATTGTTTACGGTGTCCGTAAGGAATTCATATTGAGAATTTAGTTTATTAAATTCATCATATATTGGCATTAAATCATAAATATGTACGAATACGTGTTTACTTTTCTCTAGCTTCGCATTTCCTAAATTTATCGGTAATATACCGGCATTAAAAGTTATGTTCTTTATTTCGAACCCTAATATTTGTGCTATAAACAGCAACCTGGAATAAATAATTTTAATTAGTTTTCGTTAATATAAATTTTAACTTGAATATTTGAATTTCCGAATAGGTAATTTATCATTTGTTTAACAATATTGTATTCTAATTTATCAAGACCACATCCTAGTTTTGGTATAGCTAATTTTTTAATATTATTATCTGAACAAAATTTCTTTAAGGTGAGAAGGGTTCTAAAAAGGTTTTTGTGTGTGGGTTTATCAAAATATCTTTGTTTAGTAATTAAATATATAATAAATTTATTATTGTCTTTAAGAAAACATAATGAAGTGACTTGGGGTTTTTGTTTAATTAATTCTTTCTTTCTACCGAATTTATTTTTAAACTCTAACGCTATTCCAGCACTCATCTTTAAATCTTGGCTTACACAGTGGGCCAATGAAAAATCTTTTGGGGCATTAAAAATACTATCATTTATTTCTGAAATATTATCGTTTATTTCATTGTCATTGTTTGTGTCAAAGTATTTTTAAAACTATCAAAATTTAATATTTCTTCTATATTTTGTCGAGTTACCCTGGGCCTTTTTATGTTTGAAATATGAATTTTTTCGACCTGGTTGTGATGTCTTTGTTCAATTTCTGCGGTTTTATGGTCTGGATTAATGGCTTTTAGTTTTTCCTTTTTATATTTATCCTTAGTTTTGGATTGTTTCTGTTTATTTTTTACATAAATAGTTCCGGAAATATTTGGGGCATCTTCTCGTGTTTCATTGCGTTTCTCAGTGGATTTAGTTTTGGTTTTATTAATGTTTTCATTAATTTTTTCATAAAAGATTTTAACTTTGTTTCTGTGATTTTCAACGTAACTATTTGTAATAAAATTTTCAAGATCAAAATCTAAAAGTGAATTGTTGTCGATATGACCGGAAATGATTTCTTGGGGTTTGAATTTTGTGATCGAGTGGATCGAATTATTATATGCCAATATCGCGTATAGTATTTTAGTTTCGATTGGTTCCTTTTTAAAAATTGATTGGTTGTTTAGAAGCCTGATATGTTCGATTATGGTAGAGTGAACCCTTTCTACAACTCCATTAGATTCTGGATGTTGCGAGCTTATAAAGTGTAGTTTGATTCTATGCGTTTCAAGAAGTTCTTTAATGACTGTATTTTTAAATTCGAGATGGTTATCGGATATAATTAGATTTGGAATACCGTGATGACAAAAGAATCTTATTAAATTATTAGCTATTTCAATTGCCTGATATGAACTCAATTTATATAATTGGGTATACTTAGAAAATGAATCTATAATTGTAAGAAATTTTAATTTTAGAGGTCTTCGTTCATATTTTGACACAAGACAGACTTCACATTCGTTTATATATTTTTGAATTGTACGCCTCATATTAGGCCAATAATAGAGTCTTTTTAATTTAGCTTCTGTTTCATCTATTCCTCTGTGATTCGTTTTGCCTTCATGATAGTTTTGGATAGTTTCCAAAATATCATCATTGTTTTCTATATCAGTTAATAATTGTGTGCATCTAGTCATTTTGATTGCTGAATTTTTAAAATATTTTTGAATGATGTTACTGAATTTTTCATAAATTGGATCCTTAAAGAAAATATAATAATTGACATTGGGTGTTATGTATTCTTTAACAAAATTAATTAATTCTTGTTCAAAATTTGACTTTGAAAATTGTACATGGATTCTTATCTTACTATTATTGAATAGGTTATTTATTTTAGGTGCCGAAGGTGAATGATTTACCTCTGAAATAATGAGTTGATTATCGCCTAGGTTAACGGGTTTATCCGCTATGGGGATTTCTACGATTGGATGTTCTAGTTTCGAATGGATGGTTGCTCCATCATCTTCTTCGTCAATAAAATCTACATTAGTGTTTTCGGGTGGCTCAACTATCATTGATGCTTTTTCCATATCTTCAAAATTCTTTAAGTAATCCTTTAAATTATCTGAGTACTCTTCGTTAATATTAATTTCTATTCTTGACAGTGCGTTTGCATTTTTATTTAGTTTACCTTTTTTATAAACGATTGAGTAGTCACATTCTGAGAGTTTAAGCCTCCACCTAACTAATTTCGAATTAGGTTCTTTAATGGACATCAACCATTGGAGTGGCCTGTGATCTGTTACAATTTGAAATTTTCGTCCGAATAAATAAGGGCGGAAGTACTTTACGGCCCAAACTATCGCGAGTAACTCTTTATCTATGGTTGAATAGCGGGTTTCCGAATCGTTAAGCGTCCTGCTAGCGTACGCGATGGGTAGGTCTGACCCAATGTTGCCTTGAGACAGTACGGCACCAAGAGCTTGGTTGCTAGCGTCTGTCGTTAAAATGAACGGTCGAGAAAAGTCGGGGTACTGTAGTAAGGGTTGGTTGGTTAAAATATTTTTACACAAGTTAAAGCAATTTTGATAATCGGAATTATTTACGTCAATGGTTGCAAGTCCAAGGAAGCCCTTGATCTGTTTTGGAGTCTTCGGAATAGGATAATTTTGAATAGTCATTATCTTGTCTGGATTGGGCTTGACACCTTCTGGTGTAATTATGTGTCCTAAGTATGCGACTTCCTTTTTTAAAAATTCTGACTTGTCTAATTGAATTTTGAGATTCGCGTCTCTTAATCGATTAAAAACTTCTGTCAATTGACCTATGTGTTGTTGTAAGCTAGTGGAAAATACTATAATATCGTCCATGTAGACGAGACAATGTTTATTCTGGATACCTCTCAAAATATCGTCCATAACCCGTTGGAAAGTTGCAGGGGCATTTTTAAGCCCGAAAAGCATTCTTAATGGCCATTTTCTGTATTAAATGCTGTTTTAGGAACGTCCCGTTCATCGATTTCGATTTGATGAAACCCTGAGGCCAAATCCAGGGTGGTAAAATATTGACATTTCCCTAACTTGTCTAATAAGTCGCTAATATTAGGAAGGGGATAACGGTCACCTACTGTTTTTTTCGTTTAACTTTCTATAATCGAAGACGACACGCCATTTCCGTTGGCCTGATGCGTCCATTTTTTTTGGAACAATCCAAATAGGGGAAGACCATGGGCTATGTGATGGTCTTATAATATTTTGTTCTAACATATCATTTATTTGTCTGCTCACCTCGACTTTGTGAATTTCCGGGTAGCGGTAAGTTTTTGTAAAGACCGGAACCTCATCAGTTGTAATAATTCTATGTTTGATTCTATTTGTGAAGGTTAGATCATTTTCTTTAGCATGAAAAATATCTGCATATTTAAAAACTAATTTCTTAATTGCGGCTTTCTCTTCATCATTCATATGCCCTGATCTGATTAGAGAAAAGTCGAATTTAATTTTTTCAGCGTTGTACATATTAAAGTTACTATATTTATCGCATCTTGTGTTTAATTTACTATTTGTACCTTGTGGGTGTGACACCACATCATATTCGCTGACGGGCGACACCACGAAAGGTCTTTTGAGGGTTACTTCCCTATCTAAATCGGTTTTATTTACAACCGTACAAAATGCTTTACCATTTTTAACCGAAGTCGCACATTCGGGGATTAATAAATTCGTAACATTCATCCTTGGAATAACGGCTTCGCCGTTCTTAACATTTTCTATATCTACTTCTAAAACTTGCTGGCTTTGGGCGGGCACTAATATTCGCTTAGGTACCGCCGGGACAGCTAAGTCAATGTTATAAGATTTATTATTGTTAATATTATTATCACTAATTTTATCATTTTCATTAAAACGTGGTTCATTAAAATAAAGAAGCGGAATTTCATTGCACGGGGTTACTACTGTTTAATTTTTAAAGTTTATGCAAGCGTTAATTTTGGTCATGTTATCAACTCCTAACAAAATACCGAAGGCAGAATGAAAATCGAAGATGTAACATTTTAATTTTGATGCTTGTTTATTCTTAAATAATGTTTCAAGTGAGATGGTAACACTGTGTGTTCCTTGAGAAGTACCATGGGCACTAGAAACTTCGAAAGGGTCAATTTTAAATAAATTTTTGTTTAATTTCTTTGCTAACCGGGGATTAATAAAAGAGCGCGTACTACCGGAATCCATAATGATTTTCAGTTTATTTTCGGGATCTAAAATAAAGGGTAATGCGCTTGCGTTATTAACTATTCCTAAAAAATTAACTGGTGTTCTCCCGAGGCTGCCTATTCTAAAAAATTGTCCGTACGTTTATCATTATTTTCATTATTAATAATATTATTGTCTACTGCGCGAGAATGTCCGGGCTCATCAAGGTTGTAGAGCCTCGGTGTGTTGGTGTAGGTCGTGGAGACCGACATTGGCGTTGGCTCTGGTAGCCTTTGTGAGATTTGCTGAGGCGGTTGATTGAAATTTGAATTTTGATTTGTGTTTGTATTAAAATTGCGATTTTGCGAGTTGTAAGGAGGAGAGTGAAAATTGTAGCGCGATCTTTTAATTGGCATACGATGATTATTATAATAATTATTAGATGATTGATTAGCGTTAGAATAATTTGGGGATTGTCCAAATACTTGTCTATTTGTGGGGAGATTCTGAGGAGGCTGTTGCCTAAATTGTAAGTTAATAGGTTGTCTCGGAAAATTAAAATTTGGTTGTTGATGTTGTCTATTATTATAATTAAATTTATTTTGTGGGTAGTTATAACGATGTTGGTTTTGGAAGTTAGTTTGATTTGATTGTGGAGCATTATATAATGTGCTCTGAAAATTTTCCTCTTCAATAACATAATTAATTGCCTCTTCTAACGAGTCTGGGTTTCTTAATCGAACAATGCTCTGAATGTTACCGCGAAGTCCGCGAATAAATGTTTTTAAAGCAAGCTCGTCATAATTATGTAGGTGTATGCGTTTTGTGGCGTCTGGCATTTCTAACGCCGATAAAGAATTAATTTTGCTAGCGAGTTTACTTCTCAATATTTGCAAACGTTCTCCAAAATCAATAATTTTTTCGTTTTTGTTAGGTCTTAAATTTATTAGTTCTTGAACCAGGCAATCATAATTCCTTAGGTCGCCGAATCTCTGTCGGAGATGATTTTTAATTTGTTGCCACGAGTTTAATTCTGTTCGCGACCTAATCGCGATTAATGCACGATCTCTGAGTTTGCTTATGATAGCATTTATTAAATAATTATTTAATTGTTGATTGTTAAAAGGTCTGAATTGCTCTAAAACCGCTTCACATCGAGAGATAAATATTTCTGTTAATTCGTTTCGCCCGTCGAATAATGGAATAGTTTCTATGTTTAACTTAACTAATTGGTAATCAATATTTGCGTTATTTTCCATTTTTAAGTTTTTTAATTTTAAAACTAATTCACTATAATTACAAAAATGTGGAGAATGTAAATGAATTGGGGATTGATAACTAGGAGGAGTTAAGTCTGAATCCGATTCTGAATCCGATTCGCGATTCAACATGTAACAATAATAAAGCCTCGAAAAAACTTGTGCTTACCAAACGTAGATCACACGGTCCATCCGCCTCTGGTATTCGTCCGGGGGTAAGGATCTAGTGATGAGATGTTCCGTCTCGCCGCCCTCAGAGCTGTATCTTCGATTTTTGGAAGACTCTTCGGTGCTGTCCGATATGGAACTGTTGCGACTCCCGATTAATTGTTGAGACAAAGGGAAAATTGGTGTCGACTCTGATGTCCACTCAGGGTTGATACGTTTTCCTCGGGAATCCTACCGACTGCACCAGTTATAGTTTTGGTGTTGGCAAACACGTTTTTAAAAAGGGCTGATTTTTATTATTATACAACGTTACTACACGAATGGATACAGATTTAACGGATGCGACTAACTCTAAGTAACTACTATTATGAATACTGGATTACGAATGCTGCTCTTATGATCTAATTACTCTTATTTATAACATAATTCTACATACTAAGCATAATAAAATGTGTGGGCGTAATAAGTGCGCATTAAGATACAATATAGATATTATAAGAACAAATCTATTGTTAATTAATAATAAAAGTCCTTGTGTAGCCGCCAGGTTACTTATATATATATATATATATATATATATATAAGGTTACTTATATATATATATATATATATATATATATACATTAGTCTGATAGCTCGTTTTTTGTATGCTAAACAGACGCTCAGCCTGATAGCTACAACCAAAGAATGTTATACCGATCCTTAGGTGTGAACAAAAGTGCGCATTATACACGAGTTTTAGTACATCCAAAGGTGCCCCAGCTTGTTTAAGAATATGCAGCATGTAACAAGTCGAATTTAATATTCTCTCTAGTTTTTGAATTTGTTTTGCTCCACTAAGAGTATCATCTATAGATATTCCTAGAAATCTGACACAGTCCTTTGGATAAAATTGTTTATTCAAAAGATTCTGGATACACTATTCTAGAACGAATTGTTTTGAAAAATATGACATCAGTTTTTTCAGTATTCAAGGTTAGTTTGTTTTTATTTAACAATTTATTACATTCAAAAAGTAGTTCATTACATTTATTTATTGCATTTGTTACATTGTTGCAAGAAACTAATGAATTTGTATCATCTGCGTACACTTCAATATAACAACCTATTTTTTGTACAACCTCGGCTAAGTCATTTATACAGGGTCCTGCAACAGTGCGTCAAGCTTTCCTAGCGCCTTTCTCGTAAGAGATAGAAAAAAATGTTTCATATAAAAATTTATTTAATTAAAAATCTCTATGCCGTAAAATTATTTTAAAATATACAGGGTGTCCCAATTTTGCGTTATAACAAAAGCAAACATTTTTTTAAATGGAACACCCTGTATATTTTTTCATTTTATAATTTGGATAGTATTTTATAACTTAAACCTTTTTTTGGTTTTTAATTTCGATATGGCATTTCCGAGTTATTGACGTTTTTCTGAAAAAAATGTAATAAGCGGAGGTTCACAAAAAAAATTATTCTGATGTTGTATTTAAAATTTAAGAAATTTTCTTTTTCCTATGGTTGGTCATAAGTACTGTTTATGTACCAGTGTTAAAAATTTTCACTTTTGAGGAACCCTGCCTTTGTATCAGACACGCCATTTTCTAAAATTTCAAATTGTCGTAACTCTTTTTTTTTAAATGGAATCATATATTTTTTTAAATTTTATATTATTCTACATCTAATTTTCTACAAAAAATGTTAAGCATACCCTATACCTAAAAGTGATAATTTTCAAGATATAAAAGAATTTATATTTCAAACGGTCCTTGAATGCGAATTTGTTTTTGAATAGATAGCTATGACTGAAAAAAATGCATCTGTCAATTAAACAATTAGTTTGACATGTAAATGGGAGGTGTGAATTACAAAAAACAAAAGAAGAGAGCCTATCATCAACGAGGAACCAAAAAGACATTGGTGAAGGAACTGGCATAAGCGAGAGGTCAGTACAAAGCATTCTGAAGAAAAATCGATATCAAGCATATGATATTCAGTGCTATTGGTGATTCCTTATAAACAATTTCAGGTTTTGTTAGATCCTTAGATCTAGCAGGTCATTTGGTGGGTCCATTCCTACCAATCCACTGGTTGGGAAAAATGAAATGCCCTCACGTCTTGTGAAAATTGGGCAGGTGCTCCGTCTTGTAAAAACCACACCCTGTTTCTTGTTAGTTAGGGTACATTAGCTAACGTTCCGGGTAATTCAATTTGCAAGAAGTACAAATACATAGACCTACTAAGATGGCCCTCGAAGAAATGTTGACCTACAACATGGTTTCCAAAAATTCCGCCCCAGACATTCAATGCTGATGATCAACTTGTCTCATAACATGCGGATTATCAGTTAAATAATAGTGAAAATTGTACCTATTGACAGATCCGTTGTTATGGGATGACGCCTCATCCGTGAATAAAATATATTGGAAAAACGAAAGATCCTCCTGTATTTTCTGTCTTCCCCAGAAACAAAATTCGGAACGAAATTGAAAATCAGTATTACTCAGTTCTTTATGTAGCTGAATATGATATGCTTGATATCGATTTTTCTTCAGAATGCTTTGTACTGACCTCTCGCTTATGCCAGTTCCTTCACCAATGTCTTTTTGGTTCCTCGTTGATGATAGGCTCTCTTCTTTTGTTTTTTGTAATTCACACCTCCCATTTACATGTCAAACTAATTGTTTAATTGACAGATGCATTTTTTCAGTCATGGCTATCTATTCAAAAACAAATTCGTATTCAAGGACCGTTTAAAATATAATTTTTTTTATATCTCGAAAAATATCACTTTTAGGTATAGGGTATGCTTAATATTTTTTGTAGGAAATTAGATGCAGAATAATATGAAATTAAAAAAAATATATGATTCCATTTAAAAAAAAAGAGTTACGACAATTTGAAATTTCAGAAAATGGCGTGTCTGATACAAAGGCAGGGTTCCTCAAAAGCGAAAATTTTTAACACTGGTACATAAACAGTACTTATGACCAACTATAGGAAAAATAAAATTTCTTAAATTTTAAATACAACATCAGAATATTTTTTTTTGTGAACCTCCGCTTTTTACATTTTTTTCAGAAAAACGTCAATAACTCGGAAATGCCATATCGAAATTAAAAACCAAAAAAAGGTTTAAGTTATAAAATACTATTCAAATTATAAAATGAAAAAATATACAGGGTGTTCCATTTAAAAAAATGTTTGCTTTTGTTATAACGCAAAATTGGGACACCCTGTATATTTGAAAATAATTTTACGGCATAGAGATTTTTAATTCAATAAATTTTTATCTGAAACATTTTTTTCTATCTCTTACGAGAAAGGCGCTAGGAAAGCTTGACGCACTGTTGCAGGACCCTGTATAAATATTAAAAAGCAAGGGTCCTAGAACACTTCCTTGCGGGATTCCCTGTGTAATATTTAGGCTATTTGAAATTGTATTATGTATTTTAACACATTGTTCATTGTTTCCTGTCACTTAGATAACTTTTGATTAAGCTTAGCGCTATCCCGCGGACTCCATACCTACATAATTTAAAGAGCAAAATATCATGATCCAGGTTGTCAAACGCTATCGATAAATCAAGCAGACCTCCAAGGGGAACTTCATTTTTTTCCAATGTAACTATTATATTATGGAAATATTTATGTAACGCTGTTATTACTGATTTGTTCTTCGTAAAACCATGCTGTGATTTGTTTAAAAGCTCAAAATGGGTGAAAAAGTCTAGAAAACGAATATTAATTATAATTTCAAGGATTTTGGAGAATCATGATATTACACTTATTGGCCTATAATTATTTAAAACCTCTGGATCTCCCTTTTTAAAGCTGGGTGTAACAAGTGCTTGCTTTAGTATATCAGGGAAAATCTCTGATTCTAGACATATATTTAAAATATCATATATTGAGTATTTTATTACTTTTGCAGGCACCTCATCGAACCCTGCAGAATTCTTATTTTTTAATGAACATATCGTATTAAAAACTTCGGTTTTGGTAACTGGCTTTAGGAATAAAGATTTTGTATTTTCTTGGATGTGATCGTTGAATGGAATATGTGTCATTTTTGTTTCAGAATGTTTACATATATTAACCAAATATCTATTAAAGTTGTTTGATAGAGTTTTGGATTTTTGGCCGTTATTTATTAGAACTATGAGATTTACCAGTGATTTCTTTTATGATATTCCAAGATGCTTTGTTAATGTTATCTGAATAAAGTTATTTACTCCTGATCTAATTTTGTTTTGCTTTGCGCAATAATGTGTCGTAATGTTTTTTATGATCATTATAAACATTTTGTAATGCGGGTACATGTCTAGATACAATACAGGATACAGGGCGTCTAAATGGCGTTTACAATTTTCTATTTCGGGAGAATTATATATTTTTTAATTATGACAAAGATTTTCTGTACTCTTTTGAACTTTTGGAAAATAGTGATTAAAATGCCTTAAAAATAAATCTATAAACATGTTCACAATTGTACACACCCCATCCCCTCCTACACAGTTTAGTATTTAAGTAATAATTGTAGTTCATTAAATTCATTTATCATCTGCCTGATGAACTTTTGGAAAATAGTGATTAAAATGCCTTAAAAATAAATCTATAAACATGTTCACAATTGTACACACCCCATCCCCTCCTACACAGTTTAGTATTTAAGTAATAATTGTAGTTCATTAAATTCATTTATCATCTGCCTGATGAAGCCACTGTGTGGCGAAACAATTGTCGCAGTGCATCGACATTAAATTGTGTAAATTCTCAAAACCCAAGTGTTTTATTTATCACCTATATAATGGAATTTCACCAAGTAAAAGCCTCATCAATCCAATATATAAACATGTTCCATTTTTCATTCACGGAGTATGAATTACAGAGAATAAAATCCCACAATAGGTTATCAGCAAGTCTGTCTTTGAATTTACTTATGTTTTCATTATTGTATTTGCGATAGTATTGTCTTTGCTTGTTTTTATTATTATTATTAGCCCATTCTAGTGAAAGTTTCTGTACAAGATGATTTGAAATGTTATAATTTATCACACTTGTAGAGTAGCCTGAATTAACATTTGTAATGATATTGTCTATTATGCTCACCGATTCACCAGATATTCTAGTATATTTATCAATACATAGTTTTAAATTATAAGAATTCTGTTGGGGCTTTGCACGTCCACATAATATCTTCGATGACCGTAGCCTCCGCAACTGTAGCAATGTTTTATGTTTAAACTTTCGAACACACGGCACTTTTGTAAGCCGATGCTTAGAACCCTCATGGCCATAATAGAAATGTAGTAGATTTCTTTCAGTTTTTTTAATGAATGCAATTGTTGAATTTTCGTCTACATCGAGATTATTTTATTCTATAATTCTGTTTTTAAAATTTTCATTGTCCAAGTCCAATTCTTCGGATATGTACATTATCTTGGTTCATAGTTGATATTTTTTAACATCAAATATTTCACAGTCGGATATTTTGTCTTTTAATTCATGTTTTAAATTATCTAGATCATTTTTGTTATCGCATTGAATTTTGATATTATTTCGAAAATTTTTTGGGTTCAGATTTTTAATTAACATTTTTCTAGTCTGTTTGCGAGTGGTATTCAAGGGTTTTAATATAATCACTTCCTTCTTGCTTGCGATTGCACTGTATGTAGGGCCCACTGTTGATACACTTGCGTTTGCGCGTTCTGTTTGTAAACACTGATGATTTTCCGCACACTTATGTTTCTTAATGCACGATGGATGACACAATTCCAAGCAAGTGGGAGATTATTTTTTATTTACCACAGGATTTTTACAACTACTGTAAACACACCATTCACTTGAGCCAGAGTCTCCTCGACGTTGCTCGGCCGTTGCCATTTTATAAATTTTTAATGTTGTTAAATCAATAGAATCCGGACAGTTTCAATTATTATTACAGGATGTTTTTAACGAAATTATGCAATTGTCAGATAAGTTTAGTAGTGGCCCTGCCAGCATACCTGGTTATTTCTTAGCTAACTGCGTATTTAAAATTAGCAAACTTTTATATATTCTATTTTCTACCTCACTCAAACATTCAGTGTTTCCTAATTTATGGAAAACTAACTATATAGCGCCAATTTTTTTAAAGATAAACGTAATAATGTTAAACCCTATAGAGGTATATCAATTCAGTCATCTGTTCCGAAAAGATTAAATAAATTGACTGCTAAACAACTATTTTGAAAATCTATTGAGTGATAGTCAGCAAGGATTTACTGCTGGTCGATCAACCTTAACTAATCTGTTACATTTTGAACATTATTTGTTAAAGGCCTTAGAGAAACAAAAGCAAGTTAATGCTAATTATAAAGATTTCTCCAAGGCCTTGGTTCGGGTTAACTTTAGTATCCTATTCGCTAAGTTGGCTGCTTACGGGTGTAAAGGTCAAATTATTGAATGGCTAAAATCATACTGTTGCAGCAGGAATCAAATAGTAAAATTTAAAACTTTAGGTCTGAAACAATGTACCAGGCCTACATCAATTAAAACGACTCATCAAACTCGATCGCAGCCACAAGGCGCTTGTGTCGCGATTATTCACAAGCGTAGGGACCGATTATCCCACGAATAAGTAATTAGTATCACCCCCAAGAAAGTAACCAGGTGTATTATTTGACTCAAAGTTAAATTTCTCTGACCATATTCATTATATTTGTAGTACAGCTCGAAATAACTGAGGATTTATAATAGGAAGTTGCAGCAATTTTAGTTTGCACACGCTGTAACTCTTATATTTCTCATTCGTTAGTTTTTGGAATATGCCTCTACAGTATGGAGACCTTACTACAATTGCTACACGGAACAGATTGAAAGTATGCAACGTAATATGCAGTATGATAGTATATGTCAAGTATTAGGTATCGATACTTTAAAAATACGAAGAATTAAAACTGATCTCATTTTTGTATACAAAATAATTCCAGATTTATTAATGAAATGAAGTTAACATACATTTAACCTCCTAATTATTTTTAATGAATGTAGCTAGGTTTTAAATACCAGTGTTTTTATTTTTATTTATAATTCATCCAGTTGATGCCATCTGATAACCAACGTCAATATTGTAAAATTGTACTTTTTGTCTGTACAGTTACTCAGAACGTGTTGATATCTGATGCGCTATCTGTGTTGTTTATAGTCATATGAAAAATTGGTGTCGGACATTAAATGGAATTAAGTTGTAAATCGCACATAACTTTCCATGCAGATAATCTCAAAAACAGTGCATCGATTAACTTAATTTAACTGTTAGCGACAAAACACCATCAAAAACCACTATGTATTAATGGTACACGGAATTCAAGCGAGGTCGTAGTTCGCTTAGTAATGAATTTCGCGAAGGTTGTCAAAATTCGGTTATGTTCCAGAAAACATTGATGCTGTGCTTCAACCGATATCGTAAGATTGGGCATTAGTAGAACCAGCATACATTTAATATTCTCTTTGGGTGTCAAAACAAGATGTTGGCGTTACATACCACATAATTTAACTATTGGTCAAAAAAGGCCCGTGCCAATTATTTAAATAAATGCTCAAGAAATACGTTTGCGATACTTTAAAACATGTCTTTGATATCTTAATACTTAATATGTTATATGCGTATGAGCTCGAAAGTTTGTTTTAAGATAAACTAAATCTAATAAAAAAAGTTCGTGTTTTTTTCAAAAAAAGGACATGTGGAAATTTTACAATTATTGCAATGCCGGGCGGTTGATATTCTGAATGATACATAAGTGATAAAAAGTCGAATTGATGGTAATATTTTGACACATATTAAAAATAAATTAAGAGGTCAACGTTTTTTGATACCCACGAAGCAATTGATACATTCAAAGTGCTTGTTTTGGAGCTACCTTAATTGGAGTGTAAATTGAAACAACAACAATAATATATACGATATTTTTTTCACGATAATTTTATATTTTATAAATTTATAATTTAAATTAAAAAAATTAAATTATTTTTTATTATTGTTTTGTATTTATTACCGCAATATAAACAACCTCCGTACAGCATAACATTTTTTCTCTACGACTATTAAATAATACACTCATTCTTGTTGTATATTAAATTGAATAATAGCATAAATTCTTCACACCGTGAATTCCTACAAAGAAATCACTCTAGATTGGCCAATCACATCTTTTGATTTTTAAGAATTCACGCTAATATGAAAAAATCACATTGTTTTGAATGTGAAAAATCGAGAGTATCTTAGCAACATCCTAACAAGTCGCCATTTGAAACGTCAAATACACCAGTTATTTATAACGTCTAATACACTCATTATTTATTGCTGTTGTATCGCATAATTGTTATTAATATAATATTTACAATGGACGTTAGTAGTGATAGTGATAATGAACTACCATGTACGCCTCCCGAAATTCAAGAAATTGCACAAGCATCTACAATAAATTTACTGCCAGAAAAGTCCAGAAAGCAGTATACTCAAGTTTATACAAAATTTATGGAATGGAAACAATCCAATAATGTAAGTTCCTTTTCGGAAAACATTCTCCTAGCATATTTCACAAAACTTTCCGAAAAATACAAATCGTCATCTTTATGGAAAATATACTCCATGTTAAGAAGTACATTAAATGTTTACAATGAAATTAACATTGAAAATTATCCAAAATTGCGGGCTTTCCTTAAACGAAAAGGAGAAGGATTTTAGGCGAAGAAATCGAAAATATTTAGTGCAGAAGATATAAATAAATTCATTACAGAATCTCCGGATTATATATATCTCGGAACAAAGGTAACAAATGTAATTGCTTTTACTTAAAAGTATTAAAGTTTTTATTTTATTAGATTACATTAATCGTAGGAATAATGGGAGCTTGCCGTAATAATGAAATGCACTCAATGAAAATGGAAAACATTCAAGACCTTAATTCAGCTCTTTTAATAATCATACCTTACACTAAGACAAATATTGTTAGAAAATTTACTGTTACAGGTAAATTTTATGAAATATACAAAAAGTATATTGTACTACGCCCAGCGAATGTAATAACTCCTTCATTTTTCTTAAACTACCAACATGGAAAATGCACTATTCAAAAAATTGGAATTAACAAATTTGCATCAATGGGCAGACAAATAGCAACCTACTTAAATTTACCGAATGCAAATCTGTACACCGGACATAGCTTTCGTAGATCTTCTGCCACCTTATTGGTTGATGCAGGAGTAGATATTACAACACTCAAACGACATGGAGGCTGGAAGAGTACCTGCGTAGCTGAAGGCTACGTGGATGATTCTATGACAAATACATAGAATGAAGACGGCCAACAAAATACTTCAGTCGGTAGAACAAAGTACTAGAATCGCACAAAATATACAACACACAGCACAGACTAGCACTTTAAATGAGACGAGTTTTGATCAAGATTCAACACCGACTGTATTAAATATCAGTAATTGTAGCAACTTTACTATAACTTTTGCCAAAAAGTAAAATTAAATTACTTATTATATACTGGGCAGGTCATATTATAATTGCAATGTTTAAAATTTAAAGTGTTAATAAAGATTTGTATTAAAAACTATGATTAAGTTGATTATAGTCGTAGAGAAAGTATAGTCTTCTACTTGCGTAGAATGGCTATTATTCACTTGGATGATTCGCTACGCTCGCTCGTGTCCGAAGCTTCATCCACGTGTATAATAGCCGTCATTCTACGCTCGTTGAAGAATGTACTATAACTCTACGCTATTAGTCATATTGACTTTATTCTCTTACCTAAAATGTCATCATAATTTGGTAGATAATTTGTGTGTTAAAATTACAGAGTGGTATACTTTTGTTTAAAGAATCGTTGAGTTTTATAAAATTGTTTTAGTAATACTTCTCTATACCTGTCTACTTATGCGTTTGGCAGATTTGCTTTAAAATATACAAAATACGGTGATATTACGAATGTTTAATGTTCCTGTATTTTAGAAATGATCTTAAGAATTAATATTTATAAAATCCTGTACTAAGATTTGTGATATTACGAAAGAAATTTAATTTAAATTTTCCGTAAACACACTTCACATTCAATTATCCACATTAAATATAATGAAAGCGATAAAAGCGTAGCAGGGCATAACTCAGTGCAGGGGGTTGCACTTATCATTAGGGGCAGCGCCATGGCCATAGCTGTAGCCGGAGCCAGAAGCCAAGTGGTTTATGCCCTCGGGCCATTCGAGGAGGACATATTAATTCCGCAAGGGATGTGTCTGCGACCAGGTTCGGTTTAAGGCCTCCAGCAGATGACGCCAGCTCGATTGCGGTCGTAAATCCACCAACTTTCCACCAGGATACGAATCACGCGTCCCGGATGAGTTATGGCGACGGTATTGCGGAGAGGGCCGTAAAAATTGTGGCCTGATCCGTACGCGGCTACAATATTAGATAGAGAATACGGCAGAGGGATAAGGGGCGAAGGAAATTGTGATATATCGCGCTACCGGCACCGAGCCGGACGTGTGAGGACGTATTTAACAGGAATGACAAAAATATAAAGATTCATGTTATTTTTTATTGTCGAAATGTTCTAAAATTGTGCCTGAGATTTATGGACGCCTTTATTGCATATTTTAAAGGTGCTATTTAAGTTTAGGCACAAATAATTATTATATAAAATAATAGGTAATATTTCTCTATAAATCAAAATTTGTGTTTATCAATATTTGCAATTGTGATTTTGAAAATTATTCCAGTAATTTCTAAGAGATGCTTCAATAAATTGCCCATCTCATGCGAGCATTTAATCCAAAATTTAAAAAAAAAACATTCCTTTATCGCCTCGAAAAAATTCCTCCTAAAATAATTATTCTAAATTCCGGTTCAGTCTCGATTTTGTTCTCACAACCTGGGCATCGATTATTATTCCCGAGTTATGGAGTAATCGGAAAGTACAGAGTAGTTATATACCAAGTACATTTTCCTTGGGAAAACCCAGTAACATCCACAGACACAGATAAGACTCACTCTTTTCTAAATTTCACCGGTATTATATTTGAGTCAATGGAAGTATTTATAAACTATCATACTAATTAAACTTACAAAACAGGGAGAATCCTCATATTCTGGATTTGTGGTTAATAGTGATAATAACAATTTATATTGTAAAGACTGTGATCTTAAATAATCGGAAACGCAAGGATTTTGTTTACTCCCAGAAAGATATGTTTATCCAAGAACAACATATAAACATTATTTCCCCAGCTCAAATAGATAGCAGAAATGGAGCTTTAAATAGTAATGCAGATTCCTCTACCTATAACAAAGAATCTTTGACAGGATTGATTCATGAAATCTCTTTGAAAACCAAATAGTATTAGTTTCAAAATATAAACCCATGGCTAATTTAATAACTATAATATAATTCAATGGAATACTAGATCCATGAAAAACAAGGAGCAAAATATAAATTTTTGGTTAAATATTAACCATGATTGATAAGGCTATCTTCTCAAGCACTTTGGTTTTCATGAATTTAATATATTTAGAGATAATAATCCGAACGGAAAACCGGGAGCATATATTTTATTAAAAAACAACATTTTATATGAATCATATAACTCATTCTTCAGGATTCCAGGGTTAACTCAACTGAGATCTCAATCGCTCTAAAAAAATAATAAAACAGTAAAATTAATCTTAATGGCTCCTTTTTGATTAGCGGTGATTTTAACTGTCGTGACTCATCCCCTTCAGCTTGTACTCTAGATTTAGCCGATCTTATTCTCTCTTACAAAGAAAATTTAAATAAAGCATCTGAAACGGCCATTCCCGTATACTGACGTAATAAATCTCCTGGTATAAACCACCTTTCAAACAATGGTGGAATGATGAACGTAAAAGGATCATAGAAGAACAAACGGAAACATTGCAAAAATATAAATCTACTCCTAACATGAATAATTTAATATATTACAAAAAAATGCGTGGCGATTGTAGAAAAGTCTCTAAAGGTAAAAAAATAATCATTTAAGAATTTCTGTACTAATTTAAACCAAAAATCACCAATTAAAAATATCTGTAGAGAGGTAAGAAAAATTAAAACAGATCAAAATTATAACCCTATTTTATCTCCTCGAAAAAGCCAACACTTTTTACATAGAGAAATATTGACAGTACTAAATATAAGATATTGCAAAACATGCCATCGAACGCAAAACAGCACCTGTTCCACATATTTTATATTTCTTTTTCCATTGCTTACAAAAATAAACAGGCATTTAATACAATATCTGTGGTGCTCCCACTGTGGATTTCACATGGAGCGCCCTAACGTTTTGCGAGGGCTTCTAGAGCAAACTCACCAAGAAGTTGATTGGAAGATGCACCTTCTGCACCAACTCATCAGGGGTTATGGCAATATGTCTATAGGAAATATAAGCACAATACCTTCTTCATTTGGAACTTGATTGTGGCCTTGGCTTCGTCAATTTTCTGTGCCATTGATTCCTGTTGGGAAAGGAAACCAGGAAACTTGCCGACTTTGTTGAGACCCGAACCAAGAAGACGGGAAATATGTTTGATCAAGGCCTCAGATGCAAGGAAATCATGATATTTCTTGGCTGGTTTCTTTACCATCTTTTTATTATTTTTTAACTTCAACATCCATGAAAGGTACTTAGCCTTAGCCTCGTTACAACGCTTCTGATCTCCCAAAACGCACATTTGCATTTTTGGTCGCGAAATATGTTTTAGTTTGGCGGTGCCACTGAAACACTTATCCTTCATCAGGCCGTCCCCAAAAAGTTTCTTCTTCTCTTTTCCATTGTCCAAGAACGTGTTCACAGATTCATAGAACATGTCACGAGACACTTTTGAAGCCATCCCGGCCAAATAATGTCAATAATTCAACGAGTAAAAACGGAAATTAACGACATATTAATGGATGCTAATATTCCAACTGAATGGAGGAAATAAAAAGTGATTGGCTTATTGAAACCAGGTAAAGATCGATCTCTGCCATATTCTTACATAGCTATAGGGCTTTCATCATGTGTTTTGAAAATGCTTGAAATAGTTTTAAAAAGTAAGATAGAATGGTGGGTGGAATTACAAAATAAGTTCCCTAGCACACAGTCTGGCTTCCGGAGATTTAATGCATCTTTGGGCGCACTTATAACTGATATCCAAATTGCAATTTAAAAAAGCAAACATATTTCTTCATTTTTTATAGACATGCAAAGTACATATGATAGCATAAACCTCACATTATTAGCTAAAAAGTTGCTTCAATTAGACTTGCCTGACTCCATTGTAACATTGATCATAAATTTATTCTCAGAGGGAAGAGTCTCTCTACACGACAATTTGGTCCACAAACTACAAGCATAGAACTATCTTAAGGTAGCATTTTAAACCCCATTTTATATGTATTATTTTTATACACTCTGGATATACATATTTCATTAATATACATATTTCATTAAAAAGTCATTCTGAATTTGTACTGATGGATCCAGTTCTGAGGGATTATATGGCTGTGTATTTTTGACCCAACATGAGTATTCTGAGTAATATCATATCGGTATATTCAGCTGAAATTATAGCAATTCTTGAAGCCCTCAATTACCTAAAAATATGCATCCAATTAAAATTTTGAGTTGACTATCATTTGTCAATTAAGTTAATTTTGAAAAAATATATAATTATTGTCATTTCATAGTATTTAAACGGCAATTTAATTTGCTTTTTAGTTGATTCAAATCGATTAATAAATGACAGAGTTATGGCGTTGGGCGTTTTTTATCGAACATCCGGTATATCCAGTGACACTGATTTTATACTAACTACAGATTGTAAGCTAAAGTTGAATTTTTCAAATTAAAACTTCATCGAGGCTGCATTACATTACCGCACAAATCTTAAATATATATCAACTTTCAAAAATAAAATTCTCCTAATTTAGATAAAGGGGCATGCTAATATAAGTGAAACAGCAGTTGTATTAGCAACGAAAGGTCTGCATAGTGAGCTAATATTATATGGTCCTATTATAGCAAGGGGATTTGGTGAATATGCTTAGAAAACAACTTGACAATGAATTCCAATTAGACTTACGAAAAAGTAATTATTGTCAATTTGAAAAACAAATGTCACCAATAAACTTATCAAGCCGTAATCGTAATCGAAAATAATTATAAAGAAGAAGGAATAGCAATAGCCAAAATATAAAATAAAGCAATTAGTTATGTAGTCCTGTACTGTCACCAGTTATACTTGTATTGTAGAAAAAGCAAAAATCAACTCATTTTATCTTGATTACTACCAATTTAATTATGTGACTAAAAATAATAGTTATTGACTACCTCGAACCGGCGACGCTTTAGACATGTTAGCTGAATCTACTATTTTCTGGATACTAAGCTTTAAAAGCGAATACTAGCAAAAATAAGTGTCTTCTGAATAACAAGAGTAACATTTATCATCCATTTATCATCCAATTAATAGCAATGAAGGGTTAACTGTAAACCCGGTCAAAATGGCGATCGTCCTCTTTACTAGAAGACGAAAAACCAATGACATAAAATCACTACGTAGGTATGAAATGGAAGTTCCAATCAAAAATGAAGCTAGACAGGCAGCCTATAGGATGCACATAAATGGACACACCTTAGATATGGGGCCATCAAGACCGGCAACATTTAATGTACTACAAAAAAAAAAGAGAAACTAAAAATGAGGTCCGATTTCACCAAAATCGTACACCCATCCCGCAGATATAAAACGATCATACCACAGCGGAGTGAATGGACAAATGGAACATAACCGGGAACGAGCAAAGGAACCATCTGGTACACAGACGGGGCCAAAAATACTAAAGGAACCGGATCTGGTATCTATGGAAGCTGCAACCGGAGCAAACAATTCGCGATTGCTCTGGGGAAGCATGCCTCTTTCTTACAGGCCGAAATAGCTGCCATTGACTGGTGTGCTCATCACGTAATGGAGTTGGGACTTAACAGAGAACCAATTACCATTATGACAGATAGCCAGGCAGCCATAAAGCGCTAGCATCACCGATAGTGCAGTCCAGGCTGGTCATGACTTGCATAAACAGACTGGACGCACTGGCGACAACAAGAGAAACACAGCTAGCATAGATACCCAAGGACCAAAAAATTAGTGGACACTTGGGCGCCGACTTGCTGGCTAATCAAAGAGCAGCAAGTGAATTCATAGGACCTGAACCCGCTTTCGGTATACCCCATGAAACTGGGAAGGAAATAATCCGACGCAAGTTAGCAGAGGAGCACAAAAAGGCATAGCAAAACCAAAATAGAATGAGGCACACGAGACTCTTCCTAGATGGTCCGGTACCTGACAGCATGCTGAAGCTGTCTAGACTGAGCAGATTGAAACTAAGAAAAATCACATGACTAGTCACTGGGCACTGTGACCTGAACAAACACAAACATAGGATGGGCATTGAGAAAAGCCCCCTATGCCGTGGGGCTCTGAAAGAAGAGGAAACTCCCCAACACCTACTGTGCACTTGCGAAGCATACAAACAAGAACGCAAGGTGAAACTCGGGAAGCCCATGCTTCCTGTATAACAGCTAAGGAATATCCCTTGGCAGAAACTCCTGGACTTCTTAGAAGATACAGGAGTTCAAAAAGAGTAAGACAGCTAGAAGCGCACAAAAGGACCACGGAGACCGCAGTGCAGGGACGCTAAGTAGCAATTCAATGGTTAATAAGTCATGTAATTTATGTAATGAGTTAATGGCATTCGAGAGACTCCTAGAGGCAATATTAAAATTATTATCCTATAAGACCTGCCTGCTGTATCTCAATGATAACTTCGTGTTAAGAAAACCTTCAAGAACCACATAAATACCAAAAACGAATAGTTTCAATGATTAATATTTTTCAAATTGAGACTAAGCCAAAATGTAATCATTTTAAAACGGTACAAAAGTACAGTACCTAGAACAAATTATTTCAATTAAATTTTTTGTATTAGATATGCAAAATTTTCCAAAGGTAAAAGAATAACAGATATTCATGTTATTTCACCTCACCGAGTATATTAAAGGTTTCAATGAAATGAGTACAGAGGAATGTACTTACGATTTCAACAGTTTATTCTTTATTCTTTATTAGCTTCGCTTCTCCTGCTTACAAAATTTAAAAAAAAACCTACAAACAATACACGATATACGTACATTTCGTATAAAAAATACAAATAATTTAGGACACAGGAGTCATGGGCGGAGTTCACTGTTATCCAATGGTCTTCCACTCAAACCCATATTCTTCCGTGGACAAGTCATTCACCTTTGCCATTTTCGGAGATTCTTTTAAATTATTTATAAGCAAATATGCTTCATATTTACCCTTTTGTGGGATATTTTAGACAATGTCTATTATGTCATTTTGACATATAGGTGTATATATACCGTGTGTCCCGTTTGAAGACGCATCATAGGGAATTCCCATGTAAAATTTTCAATTGCAGTTTGTATCTCTATTATTGAATGAAAATGATCAGAATAAAATTAGAATGATTCCTTTACCTACTAAAGATATTTTTGAGGTTTTATTTTTGTTCCATCTTCATTTTTAGTCAAAATATACATTAAAATGTGTAAGCAAATATTTGATAATAAGATCCTCAAAATAGTAGTTGCTGTGAAAAGTCAGTGCTTGTCATCTAAATTGTATAACACACAAATAAATAATTAAATTCAAAATGAGCGCTTACAACACAGAAGGAAAAGTTCAGTTCTTTGAAAAATCAGTGTATAACATCTAATCTAAAATTACAGATGGCGAGTTCAAAGGCACAAATTCATTATTCTTGTTGAAACGAGTTAACTCAAAGTACAATTGCCCGAAACAGAATAAAACTCTTTTTAGTATTTCTTATTTATTTTGTACAAAATTTTAAAACCCCATCCAGTTAAATTATAATTATTATACTATTCCAAATTTAGAAAGAATGCTTATGCAAAGAATAAACATAAAGTGAAACCGATAAATACTTTAATTTGCTTTCAATAAAAATAAAACTAACAACGCTATTTTTTAAATTTGTGATATTCACTTCTTGGTGTTACAATATGAAGAATGTTTTGAGACCATTGACGATTATTTTCAGACACCAAATAGAAAGTACATGCATCTGTAAAACACACACTATTTGGAAATCTCTTATTCTCGTTACACTTTTCCATAATAATTTAACAAAATTTAGATGTTGAATCAGGATCCACTGCTTAGTTCTTTATGATTTTGGCATTTATAGGGTCGGTAACTATAAGGTAACACTTGATGTTAGATGTACTGTTATCCTTGTAACACATTTGTTACAGTTTCTTCAGATTTCCTCCCTTTATTCCTAACAATATGTTCATCGTTTACACAACTATTATCCTCAAATTTCTGATAAATTCTAATGTGGTGTAAGCACTTATTTTGAATTGAATTATTTTTTTGTGGCTTAATCAATTTAGATGACAAACACTGACATTTCATAGCAACTACTATATTGAGGATTTTATTATCGAATATTTCTTCACACTTTTTAGGCTATATTACGATTAAAACTAAAGATGAAACAAAAATAAAACCTCCAAAACAATCTTATTACATAAAGGAATCATTCTAATTTTATTTTGATAATTTTGGTTCAATGATAAAGATACAAACTGCAATTGAAAATTTTACATGGGAATTCCCTATGATGCGTCTTCAAACGGGACACATGGTATATATAGTTTAATGTTATCCGTTTCCAGATAGAAAATTTATGTTGTTATCCTATTACAAATCTAAAATGGAAAAGGTAAAAGCTAATTTAATGCTATAGTGGATAAAATCAAACCAAACTAAAATTATTACGCAAATTAAATATTAAAATTTGTAGTGCAGTTATTAATGATGAAAATTAATAAAAAGACAAATATGATGTCCATGAGCGTTTCTGCACTGTGTTTTACAATAAATGTAAAAACTCCAGTTAACAGTTAAAACAACTACTCCCCGTACTACAGCACCGCCAGGTATTGAATGATATAACTGTTAACTGTCGTTACATGTCTGAACTGATATTCAGCACGATGTAACAATTTTGTGGTGTTATCATTTTTTTTAACCGCTTCTCGAAAAGTGTTATGCAATGACTATCTGCAGACACGTGTTTCGCTGTATCACAGCTCATCAGTGCAGCTATGTCATAAATTACGCGCGTCCTTTCTGTTGAAAGGCCGCTGCGAGAATGAATCAATTCCAAATAAAATTGATCCATTGCCGATGTTCGACGAATTGATTCATTCTCGCAGCGGCCTTTCAACAGAAAGGACGCGCGTAATTTATGACATAGCTGCACTGATGAGCTGTGATACAGCGAAACACGTGTCTGCAGATAGTCATTGCATAACACTTTTCGAGAAGCGGTTAAAAAAATAATAACACCACAAAATTGTTACATCGTGCTGAATATCAGTTCAGACATGTAACGACAGTTAACAGTTATATCATTCAATGCCTGGCGGTGCTGTAGTACGGGGAATAGTTGTTTTAACTGATAACTAGAGTTTTTACATTTATTGTAAAACACAGTGCAGAAACGCTCATGGACATCATATTTGTCTTAAAATTATTACATTTCAAGGAAATAATTATTTAAAATAGAAAAGTCGCTGAGACACTTTTATAATTATTTATGTAGAACAAATTTCTTTTCAATAATAATAATAATAATAATAATAATAATAATTTATTAGTTCTCAACACATTTGTGTTACACAGGTCAAAACATGTAGGTATACGTATAAAACATTAGTTAATTACATAGAATCATTAAATAGTTCAGTAGGTAGGTTTGTGGCTTAATAAAAATAGCACATCAATATAAGACAGTGTAAATACAGATACATTGGAATATAACTAAAAACAAATGCTGGATAAATAAATAAAATATGCGTTTGACAAAAACAAACGAATTAAAAAAATAAATATGTAAAAATGTTAATTCTAGGTAAAAAAATATGTTGGGCAAATACTCACAGATTAAAATGAATAAGTAAAAACTATAGTTAAATAAATAAAAGCAGACAAACTAAAACAAGAAGTTGAAAATAGGTTAGACATTTCAATATATAAGTATAAGCATAATTCAATAAATAATAAACGTTAGAAGTACATAAAACAATTCGACAATAAAGTGGAGACATGATATATTAAAATGATTTAAAAGAGCTATTCTTTATTCAAGTCTAAGAATCTATTGACATTCATCTGTGCTGTTGAAGGCTTTTTTGATAAATAGTAATTAATATGTATAGTAAATGCATCTTCCGTTCTTGCTTTTATATTCATGGGTAGTAGGTTAAATAATTTGGGCCCATAGTAATTAATGCCATTTCTACACTTCGAAATGGGATGGTATGATGGATAAATTAAATTTCTGTTACGTGTTCCATAGCCATGTACTTCTGAGCTCGTTTCATATAAAGTAATGTGTTTACGAACATACTTAAGGCATCCCAAGACAAATATGCCCGGTAATGTCAAAATATTCATGCATACACGCCTTTGAATAGTAAATATTCGGTGTATCATCGGAAAATGTCCCCATGTTACAATGCCGTAGGTTAAATGAGTTTGTAACAGGAAAAATAAGCTGCTTTTATTGCCTTGCCTGGTAAGGAGTTTGTGAGACTTCTTAGTAAGAAAGTAACCTTACTTAGCTCAATAGATAAAAATTCGCCATGACAGTGCCAATCCAATTTAGGATCCAAATTCAGGCCTAAAAATTTGGTGGTGGCATTTTCCGTTCCTTCTTCTTTTTCAGTCTTTTCGGTATTAAGAGTAAGTTTATTGGCAATGAACCACTCAAATACTGATCTATTAGTACTCTCATTCTCTGCTATGGCTGATTGATTTATTAATGCAGGTGGTATCGTCAGCGTACAGTACTATTTTTACGTTGTTTAATTGTGATGGAAGATCATTAATGTAAAGTAAGAATAACAATGGCTCAAGGGTTGACCCTTGAGGTACACCGTGCATGATATGTGCTTCCGAGGATAACTTTCCATTAAATTGTACCCACTGTTGCCTATTTTGTAAAAATAACTAATCGACATGTTGTCGCATGAAAGTTATAGTAGTAGAGCTATCGCAACAGGACATCATGAGGCACGCAGTCAAAAGCCTTACTAAGGTCAAAAAATGAAGCTATTATGTATGATTTAGAATGAAATTCTCTAAGAGGTAATGCCCAGCGCACGCTGTTGATTTTACCAACGAGGTTATTGGCTTAAACAAATAAATTTCAGTTACAAATCTATGCTCTACGCTCGATGGCGAAGAAAAAAAAAATACAAACATATACTTTAGTCATTCTTTTCAATCTTCAGGATGCATCCATAATATTATGGGCCATACTTTGTCTAACGCTTTAAGAAGAGCTATGTAGGTATGGTATGGAATGCTCCAGGAATAATAATCCAACAAGTACCACGTCGAAGAACCACAGAGCGTGCGGATCGGCGTTTGAGACTGTTGGCTTCAAGAGATCGTTTCTCCACCACCAGGTCCACTGCAAACCAGTGGTATGAAGAACATGGAAGACCAATTGGAATGCGAACAGTTTACCACCGGATTCGCACTTTTGGCCTTTTTTCATTCCGGCCGCACTGGGTGCTTCCTTTAACCTCTGAGCATCAACGAAATCGTTTCGAGCGGCATAGAAAACGATTGATGTGGGACCAGAAATGCATGATGACCGGGCCAGAGCCAGAAGACGACGTGGTGAAAGAAGCAGTCCACATTTTTTTGTCGAAAGGCAACAAATTAATTTGTTGCCCTGGCCACCGAGGTCACCGGATTTATCTCTAATTGAAATATGTGGGATGTCATGGGCCGAAGACTCCTTAATTTGCAGCTTTCCCTTGAAACTTGGAATAAGATACCACAGGAGGGCATCAGTCACCTAATTAGAAGCGAAGAGAGTGTATAGCCCACCGTGGTGCATCGACACATTATTAATGTTTTTCTTTCACAACGTTCGTTGAACCGAAGAGAAATTTTTTACTATATTTTCCCTTACAACTTTTCCTTTATAACTATATTCTGATATAAGGTTATATTGTCACTACTTTTTAACGTAAAAATACGTATGAAGGGATGGTAGATTCTGTAGTGGACTGCGCTGGATAGGTTATTTTCGCAGAACGCACTTAACGTTTGTTTTGGTTTCGGATGAACTAGACAAAGTTTAGAATATTCGGCATGATATAAATACAGCGGGCTTTGGAGTAGGCAACAGTTACTATCTAATATTATTCGTGCTTGCGTATATGTGAAAATACATAAGTGAACAACTAGACATAAACAATAGTGCGCATTGAATATTTATGTAAATATACATTACAAAAATATACCCACTCTCGAACTTTTACATTATTTAAAAATAATAATTTATTATTGTAAATGATGAAAATGCCAAGTAAAGTTAACTTATAATAATCCATTAATATACACTAACTATGAACATTCGGTAAATGCACTGAGTAGCTTGCGTTTACCATAAATACATTAGGTTTTATTTCAGGAACAGCAAGCAAAAAGGAACTAGAAAGGAAAAGGCATTAAACGCCGGTTTTCTATTATTAAAATCAACATCGTGGTAGAATGTAATTATCCAAGCTATATGTAAACACCGGAACTTACACTTAAATATATCAATTCATTGTAGAATTTCTGTATAATTCTAAATGTTTTACACTCACCTAATAACATTTTCAAATTAAATTATTTACATTATTCAATTATAATTAGGCACACATTGTGAAGATAATTAGTAAATATAATTGTTGTACTTTCAGCAGCTATAATCATTTTAATATTAATTAACTAATGACTTCTTTACATTCTACCGAAGTCAATTTAATGATAAACGAGATATTGAGTCATTGAATTAATTCTGTTTTCATAAAAAATGAACAAATAATATATATTAGAATTATATTTCTAAAATTAAAGTAAGTACCAGAAAGATTAATATTTATTATTTGTAAATATATTTTTACAGAACACCCTGATGAAACTTAATTTTATTGATGAGCGTACTAGTATAGAAGTAGTAGTGGTATTTTGCTATCAACTTCGTGGTCTTCCTGCCGGGTTATTTGTGTATTTCTGTGAGCTTATTACTTTGAAGGATCGCCCCTACATTCTAATGGCGCTATTAATTGTATCCCAATGGTACCCGTCACCCATCCAATTGCTGATCCGAACCAACGATGCTGCACTCTCCATAAGTATTATTTTATTTAAATTTGTGTTACAGAACTTTTTACAATAAACGTATTGAAATAATTTTATTTAATATAAAAATTAAATGTATATTTTATAGAGTTTGAGATAAAACTTTAAATTGTTTCTGCAATAAAGATAATATACCAACTATTCCTGAAAATCTCGGAATTTACAATTGCTGCACTCGGGTTCGCTAAAAAAATTCACTATTCTGACATTTGTTTATTTGTTTCATGCCGATTTTCGACTAGTGAACACGAATGCAGATGTAAATACATAAGAAAGGCAGATTGCATGGCAGACCGGCCTCTTAAAACGTGCATAAAATTGGTGCGATTTACGTTTCCTGTGCGGAGTATGGGAAATTAGGACGCAACTGGATGAATCGAATTTCGAAACGGCCCGTGACGCCCTCTTCACCCTCTCCAGCCGCCCCCATTCTCTGTGCCGCCGAAGCACAAATAAAAACCGCGCAGATGTCAGTCCGTCCGTTCGTCCGTCAATTCCTTTCCTCATAAATCATCCGTTTATGCATTGGAATTCGATACCACGCGCAATTAATATCGAACTCTAAAAGGGGAAACATAAGTTATTAAACGTGAGAATGTTCTTTGTACTTGATGCTTTTAAACGAAATTATTCTCCAACGGCTTTAAATTATTAATATTTATAATCCTAAATCAAACGTTCAGCATTCTATTAATCTTTTATGTTCTTTACATATTGAACATTATTATAAAAGTAGAGATTATTAACAACTTATTATTGTTCGCAGACAGTGTGTCAATTTACGCTAAAACTAAATCTAACTAGTCTCATCATCCAAAATATTAGCGATCATACTACCAATTTTATTTATAATGATTTCAAATAGCCACTATAATTTCGTAATAATATCTCTTTAGAATGTAAAATTTTTCATTTATATAAAAAGAAAAACCCGAAACAAAAATTGATGGATACAATCTTCTTGACGTGATCGTCCGCATAGAGCTGCAGATGTTTGCTTATACAAACATAATAGAAGAAATATAAACTTATAAAAAGTGATTAATCTATTGAGCAATTGTGGATCTCAATAAACAAGGTGGCTGTAGGTGTACTGTATCAAGCAGAAAACGTACATCACGAACTATTTGTTAATCAAGTTGAAGATTTCAACTTTCTCTTTTTGTGATAAAATCATTTGTGATGGTGATTTTAATATTGATATGCAAAAGTTACCAATTTGAAGTCGAGTATAGATGCATTAGCCATGGAGCAATTAATAACACAGCCAATCAGAATAACACTTACGAAGCTATGTGGTTGTAGATTACGGAGTAAATAATACTAATTTTTCAGATTATGATTACACATTTGTTAAAATTAAAACTGATTTAATTCCTATTAAACCAACGTTTATCACATATCGTGATTTTAAATATTACATAACTGTCTTTTGCAAACCTTGCTAGCACCATCAAAATATATAAATCGAAACCGCCATGACTAAATAGCTAAATTTAACAAAACAAGAAACACATCTCTTCGGAATTATTATAAATCACTTATTAATTACACTAATATTGCAATAAAAAATTAAAAGAAGGCATATATACCACACAAAATATATTCTGCAAATCCCAAGACTTTATGGCAAGAATTAAAATCATAAAATAATGCACCAAATAATGATCATTTGAATAAAATTCCCAGAACATTTGGAGACCCAAATACTATAAAAAATTATTTTATAAATTCAATACCTACATCAAATTCTAATAGCGACAGATTATTATAAGAATAATATTTTATGAATTTTATTCACGATTTAATTTCTCACTGGTTGAGAGTAAGAATATTAACAAAATTATTAACAGTATTAAATCAACAGCACGGGGAACTATTGGACTAGATACACATAATTAAAATGTGTTGTACATTTCTATTACCTTTTATTATAAATATAATTAACACCTGAAGAAGGCTTTAATTATTCATTTGCCTAAAAACAAAAATCCAACTGAGTTATGTCATCATTTAATGTAATTAAAATTGTTCCATGTGAAATGAACCTAAATATGCCAGTAATGGCCATTATTACGTAAATGGTAAAAATATTTTGCTGAGAATGAATTTAATCATCTGAATCAGTAGGGTCCTGATTTGCAATTTTTAATGTATATATCATAATTTTGTTTACCTTATATACAATAATCTTTATTTGGACAAAACATAATAAAAAGAAACAATAAATATGGTTACAATACAAATAGATGGTGTTAGTCTGGGCTATAGACCTGAGGTCTTTCTGCTCTGTCTCGAATTTAACGTGAGAACAAGAAAGTATCTTTCCTAGCTAGCTTAACTGTCCTGATGATTCGCACAAATTAATTCATGAATTGTGAGGGGAGGATGTTGATATTTAGAAGGGATATTTGGATTTCGGGGGATACAGAATTTGGTTAACAAGGGATAGTTTGTTTACCTTATTTAACAGGATATTGCAAAGTAAAAATAAATAAATGAATAAATAGTTTGTCCATAGTGATTATAGCGCTAAAAATTTAGGGATTATAGTAGACAACACTTCCAGGTATCATAAATTTGTAACTAAATGCATACATAATGCATATGGTAACTTACGATTAATTTATCACAATAGAGAATTCATTAACAAACAAACAAAAGTCCTTCTTTGTATAGCAACAGTAGTCAATTTACTTTTGCTCATCCCTAATTTATCCATGCTTGGATACAGAAACAAAATTAAAAATTCAGCCGGTTCAAAATTCTTCTTTAAGACCAATCTTTGGAATTAGAAAATATTAGAGAATTTCGTATAAACTATGTGATTTAAAATGATTAAATGGGAACAATCGTCATATTTTTTAAAGTGACAGTTTGTTTTATGATCTTGTCACTTCCAGAGAACCATTATATTTATTTGAAAAGCTAAAATATCGCCATTATATTCATGATATTGTTGTAAGGAATCTCAATTAATTAACATTTCCAACACATAAAATAGCAATATACAACTGTTAAGACAACTTAATAATTCCTATATACTTAAAATACGATTTAAACTAACTTTAAACTATTTTTAAACTTATGGTACTACTGTTTTTTTTATTCTTTTTGCCAATCAATTATGGTCATAATAACTTAAATTATGTATAATATTATGATAATCAACAATATTTAATTTTATCCATATCAAATATAATGTCTAAGAAAGTTTGATATCTCTAAAACGGCCAAGTTTAGCATTATGACGTGCTATACGAATTTTGTTTAGAATTTCGAGATGAATTGCAATATGGAATAATTTAAAGAAAAAATTAAATTAAAGAAAAAGTAAGTTTGTTTCGTCCTGACTTTTTGACTGATCCTGTATACTTAATTTGTCTTTATTGTGACAAAAAAACACCCTAAAACTTTGGTATCTTAACATTTTTCGCTAGCTATCTTATTTTAGGAAGTATCCGACCGTTTCCATACATATCAGCGACCCTTTATTGCTCAATTTAATTAGTTGTTCAAATTGAATATATAGAATAATTCCAAGATATCATAGTAGATGCTTCCTTCTGAATCCGACTAAACACACAGCAAACCGTCTTGGCGGTTTGAACCAAAATCATTTTGTTATGTGTTATTTAAGTATGTAACCCATTTATATCACAAATTCTTTTGCTTCATCGAGTTCCTTCTTGAGATTTTCATAAAGCTTCAAATTGTTACACACGATTATCTGGCTAAAGTACTCCCAAACCGTTCCGAGTCAAGGTTTTCTATAACTTTATTTTCGACGATTGGCTCACTTGAATGTGTCGACGTCTACATTAATAGAATGAATTGTTGGAACCACTGATTTGCATTTGCTACTGTATTGGGTCCACAAAGCGCACATTTTTTTGATCGCCTGCTTCGCCTTTTCAAATTGGTCGTAGTATGAGCGAAGAATTTATTGAGTTTTCTTTTTTACCTCTACTTTGGACACCATAACACACAACCGGCTTGATCAAATACAGAACTTTTAAATCGCCTACCAAATGCGATGTACACATAAGGTACCATATGCCATCTGATGAAAAACGCTCATAACTGTTTACATCACTTGCTATTTTATAAATAATACTATCAATTCAGTTAAAAAATTTAAATCCTTTAGAATTAGTTTTAATTACATTAATTGTGTTGTTTAATGCAAATGTTTTTATTTATATACTCATATATTATCTAAAGAAGTGATACATATCTTTATATTAATACCTGTATATTAGTATATGTATCTTGTAGCTGTAAATTAGTAAACTTTTATTCGTTTACGAAATAAATAACTTTTATACAATATTACTATCATTATACTACAAAGTAATTGATATTATTGAACTACCAAAAGTACCAAAAGAGAACAATATAAAACTCGCTATATTAGGAAAAGCAAACAATAACTGTTCAAATTCGGTAAAGAAATTATTAAGGATTACCTTATCGGACAGTGCAGTTAATGTTAGAATATACGAGGGTCGATCAATTGGTACCAATGTGTAAAATCATTAGCGTCGTGTACTGCCATCTACCAAACTACACCATACTAAATTTCAGACTGAATTCATAGGCTAGTTAATTGACGGCCAGTTCTAGTACAAGTATTTTGTGTTTCTCGGTAAAAAGGCGAAAGAAAAATATCGATTCGTAATTCGGTTTTTATTATTGAATAGACCGACAAACGAAGAAATTAAAGCAAAGCTGGATGTTGTCCATGGGGACTCATCATCTATGACAACCGTTCAATTGGTTCAACGAATTTAAACGTAGTGGAACTTCTGTTTCCTATAACGAGCATCTAGGCTGCCCGGCAGACAAAAATACTGAATAAATTGTTAAAAGAGGTCCGCCACATATTTACCGTTAATAAAATATCTATTAATATATGCTAGAGATCAAGGGACATTCAAAAATGAAACTTTGGAGGTAAATCTGTTTCGAAAATGGCAAACATGATCCTATCGACAAGAAGTATCCCTATAAACTTTATGCAGAAAAATTGAGGGAGATACGGTCTCATTTTACCACGATAATGCACCATCATATTCACTGAGAAATGTCATGTTACGATTCAGCAATTATTGCATTATATCGAGCTTCTTTTTATCCAGCCTTAATCAAATGGTTCCAAACAGTTTTGTGTCAATCTTTAGCTATTGAACAATCGAAGCTGTTCTTACGCGATCGTTGGACTCGAAAATGTCAATGATTCTATCGATATTTTCGACAATTAGACTTCCAGTACGTGGTGCATCTTTGACATCGAAACTAGCGGAACGAAATCGACGAAATCAAAATTGGTCGTGGTATGCTGTTACCTGCAGTATCAGGACCACAAACACTATTCACATTTTCAGCCGCCTGGCAAATAATCACAAATCTGTCAGAAAAGTACGAAATCTCGTATTTCTAGCCCCATGTAGTAAAAATAATGGATTTATTTTTACTACACTTTACATATAAAGTGACCAAACAGAACGCTTAATCTAAATAGGGTCTAACTAAAGAGACATGCAATACTCGAAGCGTAAGCGCACTAAAATTTTAGAAAAACCTATAAATCAGAAAATTTGTTATATTTCTGGATATGGCCCTGATTTGACCATTAAAATTTAATATTATTATAATTACATATAATCAATATTTGTTCTGCTACTCTCTTGATGAAACCAAATTTTCAAATTGGAAAAGTTATTTTCAGTTAATAATCTGTAAGGATTTTAATTGTTAATCATTTTTACTCAATTAAATATTTTTAAATCATTGGCAGAAGAAAATTGCTATAAATTTACTAAAGCTTGATATTTAGTAAAAATAAAATTGGACCATGGTGTGAACCTTGAGGAACCTTATATGTAACATCAATCTCTAAAAAGCAAAAAAAAAGGAAAACAATCAACGTTTTGTTTAATTTGTGTACATAACACGTAGAAGCATTTGCATTTTTAGTAAACCTAAAAATGTTATTTGGACAATAGTTTTCTTGAATTTTAAGCTTCTATTATTATATTTAAAATCATTGAAATCTAAATTTCATCATTACATGTATAATTCACTGCAGCACACGATTATACATTTTCGTCTTCATTGTCTTTTTGCAAATAAGAACATACTTAAATAATTTAGATTAAATTTGTAAATTTGCTCAATATTTTTTTTCATTTTTCAATATTAGTTGATATAAGTGTTACTGCAAAATTAGCATCATAACATGGTTGTACATAATTGTAATGACAAGGTTACATTATGTTTTCTTAAAGTTATAGATGATTGACTGAATTGTTACACATTTTTATGTATTAATCAACAATAAGGTATGTAATCTGTATCTCAGTTTTAAAAGAAATGACAATGTTCTCGGAAAGTTATTAATATCTTTATAGCTTTCTAGTATGCTTCCAATGAATAACCAATTGGACGTTAAATTGTAGCGTGACTGTCAACTCGAGCAGCGGAAGAAGAGGACGGCGTCTTTGATTGCACGTTCCTAGTAAAATGCAGCTGGTCCTACAAAAACTAGACGTCACTAATCGGCCTACTTTATAACTTTATAAATCTCCATTTGACACGACAATAATTTTCGAGACAGCAATAAAGCATAAATAATGACAAGAACACAGAAACTTTATCATAATTTCTATGTGTATACATAAGCGTGCGCGCACAAGAAGAAATATTAATAAATGTGCAAAATCTTTTCATTTTTAATTACACATTTTGTAAACATTTTAAGCTTATCATAATTACCACTCCGTCATTTTCAGAATAGCGATAAGGCGCCTCCGATTAAGCATATAAATAAGGTTAAACTCTTTTTTTCAGCAAGAGCGAACACATCGCGTTCCATTTTGAATTTATAACCTGAAAAGTAGTTTATTCTGGACACGGGGCAGCGGAATGAGCGTGAGATAACCGACCAGAGGGCCGACTCCTTCTGTAAGGCTTCTGTCGGTTCACGTTAGCGCTCTTATCTGGCCGCACACGAACCCCACAAGTCGCAGTTCCCGTCATGCCTCTGATTTACACACAACCAGATCCGCATTAAACGTTATATAATATAATAAAATCTAACTGGGTACAAGCCCCCACGCTAATTGCGACCGTCTCGGCGAATATCTGATTCGACGTATTTATGGTTTTATTAGTCCGAAGGTTACAATTATGCACTTTCTTAGGTGCGAGATTTTCACTTGCTTAATATTTATGGTTGCTACTTTACATAGCACGAATTTATAACAGATTAACTTTAGTGAGAATAATAAATATAAATATTAATTATAGAAAATATATATGTATCATTTCTTTTTAGATTTCAACTTTGTTCTTTCAAGAGATAAATTAAAACTTTATAAAATCTAGAAAAACTCATGATATATAAAAATTATCATCCAGCACTAATAAAGTTCGTAGCCTCTAAAGGTGGTCTAACCTTTAGAGGCATTTTTAGGTATTTTATATGAACATATGAACAAACAATGCTAGGGAATAAAACTAGCAGAGTCAACGTTTGAGAAAATATAAATTTGCTTTAGTATCAAGAGTATGATAACCCATACATAGAAAACAGTCAATACGGTTACAAGCCAGCCGCAAATATTGCAGCGGTAAATAGAAAATGCCGTAGGTGATCTACGCATATATTTTACATCATGGTTTTAGACAACATTAACGCATATGTTCTGACAATATTCTACGCAAAGCTATTTTACTCCAGTTAGGTGAAGAACATCTAGAACTCTCATCAGTCTTAAGTAATACCACATCGTTTCCAAATAGACAAAAAAGTGCATAATTCTTTTTGGTTGGAAGATTTAATTTTCGCACATGATACTGAATGTTGGTTTAGTTAATAATATTATAATGTTTGGTTATTGATTGTAATTGCCTAATTAAGCTTCTTCCGGAAGTGCAAAATAATAATTCAACGAGTGTAAACTAATTGCTTATATTTGGGAACCTTTCCCGTCAAGTTCTAGACAGTGAATAGACTGTGGTGATTGCACTGTAGTTGTATTACTTGAAGCAGCAGGTGTGTAAACTTTAGTATCCCCAATTCTCCCACTACTGGTTATCAAAGCTCCTTATCTAATGATGGGCGCTTCTTTAGCCTTTGGAGCGATAACTCTGCTCCGCTGTATATGTGATGTTCCCAGTGTTATTCTGGTAATTATCGTTATGAGCCTGGCCTCTGACCCAGGGTCCTATTGATCACTGTCTTTTCTCGGGGCCTCTGTACTAATGCTGGTGACGGTTATCTGACTCCAATGTTGGCATTTGTTAAAGCTGTGCTAAGAATTGAATCTGTCTATTATTCTTGTGTGTGGATTATTGTTGTAGTGGACATTTGTAAATCTAAACTAGACGAATTCATCAATTGTTTTTTTGTTGGCACTTGACAATCAATATCTAATCCATATTTAACGGTGTTATGTCTAAGTTCCTTCTTTACGACAGCCTTAGTCGGCTAGAGTTCTTCAAAAATATCAGCCGCAGCAATGTTCACCATATTATCCAAAGCAGCAGTGCTGCTCTCACTTGTACTTGGCATTTCATCACCTTTTCCCATCTTTCCTTAAAACTTTCCCTGTGAGGGGACACAAGGTGAATTTAGGTGGAGGGTTGTTTCGAGCAGGAATAGGTATATCAGTTGGAAACTCGAGTTCTTCAATACCATCAGATTCATTTTTGGAGTTTTTGAGCATTCGTTCTCTTCTAGACGTACACTCGACTGCTGTAGTTTTTCAATGGTGGCTTTGCTCTAAGTATGTTAGCAGTCTTTGCTGTTGAGGTGGTGGTTCCCTTATTAAGGTCTTTTTTGATAACCTTAATACTCACCTGTTCAATTTTGAGTGCAACTCTTAATACAGTTTGTCCTCCACTCGTAACCAACTTTGATGCCTTAATGTCCAACTTTATTCCAATAAATAACAAACAAACGAATATCTTTTAATTTATTATTCTCGTTGCATTTCTAAATTATGTATATTTAACTAATAATTCGAATTTCCTTGAAGCGACGATGGTGGCTCTCAAAAAAGTGTGTCTGAAAATAAAGTATGTACTTACAAATATTGTAAAAAAACAATAATTAGGGAAGTCGTAGTGTGTAGCGAATGTAATGCATCTTTACACCATGGATGTTTTATTAAGGGAAAAAAGGACTCACAGCCTAACCACGTCTGTACAATTGAAGGTAACACAGCACTTATACAAAAAGTTGAATATTTCAGATCGTATCAAAACAAGAAGAAACTATCAAACTACATGGAAATAATAATCATCATCTTCGAAAATAACTAAACAAAATTTGTCCATAATCGAAATGAATGAATTACATATTTAATAGTATATGATAACAACACTATTTCACATATGGAGCGAGCCTCTACATTCCAATCCAATTCGAATGTGGAATAAAAACTAGAATTTCCAAAAGGAAATAATTCGATATCTGAAACCCAAAAAACGTAAACAATAAGCAAAACCAAACCAATTGAAATATTTTTTTTAAACGCGTTACATGTAGTAAAGGAAAACAAAAATAATGATAACACAGAAGCAACTAGAAAAAGAAGTCTGAAAGAAGGTCCAAGGAAGGCTCGAAAGAATAAAACAAAACTCAATATTGGGAACTGGAAAACACGAAGATCCAACAGAATTAACGGCAGCAGCACCAACAGTTTGGTATTTCTTAGGCATAAATACATTTTTTATGATGGTTTAATACAGGTTAAGGAAAGAAAAACGAAAAGGCATTATTGTTAGCGAAAAGAGTAAAAATAAAAAGGCAAATACAACAAATGTCGCAGGAATAGAACAAGAAATAATTTTGAACGCTCGTTCTATTAATAAATCTAAACATAAAATTTCTTACAATTACAGAACATTAGAAGAATCACAACACTCTCCAATTAAACACAATAGAAAACTTCAACCTGGCAAGTTCACGCTGTTGAGCTACAGAAGAAACAACTTATGGTGGATAAGTTTTATATTGTATATTTTTATGTATTTTTATGCATAAAAATATACAATACATTGTGAGAACTGACATTCTAGGACAATTTTAGGAACTGATAAGTCATTTGAGTGCGCGTCAATCCAGTGAAAATCATATAATCATCGTATTTTAATTTATAAACAATCAAACAAAAATAATACAAAATCGTATCTCAATAAAATTATAACAATAATGCAAAAACTATTGTGCGAAAATGCTGTATACTTTATCACGGGTTATTCTATGATTGATAATAATAAAAGTTCTCTTGAATCAATTGAATTTAAAAATCTACTTAAACCTTTCAAGCAAATATTACTATACATACTCGTACGAGAATTTCCAATAGCATAGTTTCTTAAAGGGCAGATCTACAGCCACAGCAATATTTGATTATTTAAACAGTATTACACATCCCTTGGGAAGAGAAAACATTTCAATGGGAATATTTCTAGATCTCTCCAAGTAATTTGATAGCATGAATTATAACATTTTACTGGGAAGACTTAACCTTTACGGAATGAGAGGATATTATTCATAATTTCTTCAAACAAATCATTGTTGATTTTTTTTTTAAATTCCGTGGAATTTTGGAACGTAGGTCCATTTTAGCTGGTTGTCCGAATAGAACTTTATAAGGTTCCATTTTTATAGCTTCGTGGTAAGCTGTATTAATTCCCCAAAAGCAGAATCAGAGAATCTTTCATTGTTTGATTGCTTCTTTCAACAAAACCTTGGCTTTGTGGATATCTTGGCCTACTATTGACGAGCACCAAGTCGGGTCATTAATGCTTGTATCACACCTGCAGTAAATTATTTCCCATTATCTGACTGTAGAACATGTGGAGCCCCAAAGTTTAAGAATATACTGAGGAGTTCTTTTGCTACTTCTACCGCTCTTTTAGAAGTAAGTGGCCTCAAAAAACTATACTTTGTTAAATGTTCTTTATAATGTAAAATAAATGTATTATCGCTGTCAGGCAAACTTTGACATAATTTAATGAGTATAATCCTTATAACGATATAAAAGACATATTTGGCAAATTAAATGATGAAAATCATTAAGCAGAGCTTCAGTGGCAACATCCTCAACGGGATTAAACTGGGCAAGAGTATTCTCGTAAATACTTATAGAATTATGTTTTATTTAGGAATAATTGTGTAAGAATATTGGATAAATAAATAAATACGTATACATACATACTATATCCACCTACCTGCCTGCTTGAAAACTCTTTTTTGTCTTTTCCGTGCATCTCTCACACTGTTGTATAAACAATTTTATAAGTGACATTGGTATATTAGCATAGTGTTCTGAAACTTTTAAATGTTTTCCTTTCACCCTTATATTCACAAGCTATATGCATGTTATTGAGAATCGACAATACATTCCTTCCGGTTGCCATAATTTTCTGATCTTTAATTTTCGACACTTTCTTAACTTCCAGCAAACTTCACAAAAAAGTGATTTATTATTATTATTAGTATTATTCACTAACCTGAAAGTCTTCTTAATGTGATAATGTCATTTAGACTATATTAACTTATAAAACGTTTATTGCATGCTTCTCTTGGTATTTGATCCACAGATGATTGCTGACTCACATCTGAATCAAATTTTGTATTTGGTTGTATCGACATTAGAAATAGAATCTATACCTTGATGGGTCACGTAATAGGCAATTTCACAAATTCGTTGTAACATGTACATTAACTATTAGTAGAAAACTCAAGTACTTTCTAAATAATTTCTAAAAATATCCTCAATTTTCAATTATAAGTTGTAAAATTGTCATAACAAAGTATCGTTTATATTCTAAATGATTTTCAAAAAACCTATTGTAATTTGCATGTTGTTCTACCATTTTAATTTATTTGCGCAAACCGTTTTTAATGTAGTTGATGAAGTTCATAACTAAACCCGAACGTAAAATTGGTTTCTTTTAAATTAATTTGAGGAATAAATTTCCCAAAACAGTCAAAATATGTCAATAGCCTTAAAGTTATCAAATACAGCTCGAAATGCACTACTTGAATAAATTCATAATAAATAGCTGTTCACAACAAAATAAGGAGTCCGTTTAAAATTATAAGGTGTCTACTTTACAGGATAAGGTTTACAGAAAAGCATGTCTTCCCACCATTAAACTGGTAGGCCAAACCTGTACTCTCGTCTCACATACACTCTGCAGCGGGTTTATTAAAAACCTGTCAGCATTTTCAATCTGGCAATTGAAGAAGTATTGAATTGACGAGGCGGATACATGATGAAACTCCATAACACATTAATTTTCAGAAAATTAACTATTTAGTACTCGTCAGGATTAGACATTTACTGGTATTCTTCGCTAATACTGGTTACTACTAGCATGGATTCCAGCGTGACTGCAGAATTTAAGTACTAGTCGTTTTTGAAAGGCTGAGGGTTCAAGTTATGCCTTCTGGCCAGTTTAGTCACTAACGCTGATGTTTGCCTTCCGGAGTAGTGATCGAAAAGCATGCCTTTCGATAAACCTTGTCATATATGCCACATATAGATAAACCAACAATAAACATTTAATGAAGACAAAACCATCACAAATTACTAAAGGATCAAATCTAGCAATAGAGTTAATAAGATACGAAGCAAAACATAAGTCCAAAATTCCTCTAGTATCTTTTTGATGTTATTATATTAAGTTAAACCATTGAAGGTTGTGCATCATAAACTAAATTCGTAAAACTGAATGTAGTTTGTGTGTTTTGTGTTGAAACTGTTTTTGGTATTGATTGGAAATTATCCCACGGGATTCTCCATTTTAATCCATTGTAGATCAGAGAGGTTGAAATCACTTATCACAATATGTTTGCGGGATAGATATATTAAGAGTGGCGTTTTCTACTTCTATTCTAGATTTCGGTAAAATATCAAAAACATCCTGTTGATTTTCAATCATTAACTTAATCCACTATACTCTGTAGTGGTATCAGTATTAATAATTGCTAATTTTAACGTACTTAATACAGCAGTACTCTACCGTCATCAAGTTTTTTACTATTAGTATAAAAACGATCAGCACGAAAAACATTTTACCTATTAGCAGATAATTTGGAGGTCAATATTCCAGGCTCAAGCCACGTTTCAGTTAGTAATATAATAGGATATTCCGCTGAGATACCAGAATAATGAAAGTCATTCAACTTGGTTCTGAACCTCTAACATTTTGGTAATAAAATAATCACAAGTAATACCATAAGTGATGGCAATTTACTCGAATAAATTTTGTTTTTGCATGAAAGTTTGTTGCTTAGCGATTTTAATGAGAGCAACTGTCACGAAAAAATCACGAGCCGCCAGGCGAGTGATTTTTTCTATCAGTTGCTCGAATAAAAATCGCGAATAAGCAACAAACTTGAATGCACTAAAGACAAAATTTATTACGATTTAATTGTCATCACGAATGGTATTTGGAAAGACTATTCCACGACTTGAAACGAATATCGGTGAACGGTTCAATATTTATGTTAAAATGATACATCTCCTGCAGTATTTTAGCCGAAAATTTCGACATTGATTAAACAACACCTTCCTTATAATTATTTGCATTAACCTTATTCATATTCTATTCTCAGTCGGTTAGAATCACGGCAACATTTTCCATTGAAGTTTTTGCTAAAGACTGGTAGTTTCTATGGGCGCAAAATTCTTCAAATTGTTTTCAAACACACGATCTCGTTTTAGTTTTATTTTTTGGTACAGAACTTGCCACCGTCGAATTTATTATGGATTATGAAGCCCTAATTAACCTTTTGATTTTATAACCTACTTACAACTGACATAAGTATAACCAACGTTTTTCGCTTTTTTATCAAGGCTAATTCAATTTTTTTGTCGGGAAATAGCTAACTTCAGTTTATTCAGGTGAATAAATAGCAAGTTGGTGTTTATTCACTTATAAATTGACGTGATTGGCTAAAAAATAAAAAATGCCTCCTTTTCATTGGCTACATGCAATAGGAGTGGAATAGTCTGCAAAATTTATTAAATATTTGAAATGGACGAAGTAAAAGTGGTTCCAAATCCTTGCCGAGGAAAAAAATCGTTTACTGTAGCATTCAATAGAACCTTTTCAAGTGATTCCTTGATGCCCTGTTTATATGGAAATAGGTCGTAATTTGTGACTAGTTCAAAGGATTTACAATCCTATTCAAAGATTTTGAACATAACCGATAACAGATTTAAAAGAAAGTCAGGACGTATCTACCAATATTAGTTTATTGCCTTTTCACAATAGATACAAATTGTAGTACAAACAGTAATCTTTTCATTCATGTTTCTTTTGGTAATTATCAATTTTTATGTGTTCACTAGACTTCTGTAGAAAAGTTATCCGATGAGGGCATAGACCTATTGGCATTACAATATTTGGCCTATTTATCAAATTTTTATGTTTATTTTTAGAACCCTCTCATAGTGTATTGAATGTTAATACAGCATAATCAGTCGCTTTATTGTCGATTATAGCTGTATTTATTAAGTTCATGCAACTTGTAGTAAATGAAGCTCCTTCTATAAATTATTGCTACACCTTAAAAATAACAGATTTTTGTAACTGAGACAATTAGAGAAAATTAGAACAAACAAGGCAAAAAGTCTGGAGCCTTTTGAACACACTAACACCTTATTCATTTTCTCTGACATGCAAATTTTCCATAAGATGGGTATCAAATAATCGTTGCTATAAATTTGGCGAAAAATGGTATAGGGAAATTTGTCTACAATACCGTTGGTAAAATGGTAGCAATGGTAAAATAATTGACCTTTTAAAATACCCAGAAAACAAGTTTTAACTTCGTCTACAGAAAAAAATATATATAATAATTATAACTATTTCATTTCTAATTCATAAAAAATCAGTAGACGTTGAACACTTTGCAAAAAAAAACACGGTTCACATGTGTTTTCAATGTAAAAAACGACCTCACTTAAACTGTTTAAAAAATTCTTTTTCGCACAAAAAATATATCATTTTAAAAATTGTCTGTATGTAAAGTTAAAATTTGAGGTTATAATGTATAGTGAATGTGAATGAATATGATGTGAATATAATAGTGTTAGTATTAGTAGTGTTTGGCTATTGACCACGTAGTTCTTCCGCCTGTGCTTTTTGTGTATTTATGTAAATTATATGTTAAATGTGATGCAGGGGTTAAAACAAAGCCTATAAAAACTTATAAGTTACTATATAAGTACGTTATATATTTAATTGAGCGCCATTTTATAAAAGCATAGGCGGAGCAGTGAAGAGCCGCTATCAGTGCTCATCCCACAGAGCAATTTGTTTGGTATCTCTTTGGACGAATCAAAACCGCGTCCTTGGGAACAACACGCAAGCGCCGCTATCTGCCAGGATGCGCACCTCGTGTATCTCTTCTATTTGTGGACGCTCCCCACTGGATAAAACGACGCCGGTTCATCATCCTCGCGCATGAGCATCCACGACCGCAAAACAATCCGAAAGAAAGTATTAATGTCCCGAAATAAATAGGACGTGGTATGTATACATAAAAGACACAAAATGGTCCGGATTTATCGAATAGCATCGAACCCGACTACACATAATAACGATTAATTACGTCAGCGCGTAGTAATACCGTCCGGTGTGTAAATTCTCACATGCCACACAACAATAGACGGCGCTAATTTGCATATATAATATGCAGGCCCTGTTTAACTGCTTGGATTTATTGAAAATTTACGACTTTATTGTTCTCCAGAATTAATAAATAGTTCTCTTAAGAAAATACCAATACAATTTTTTAACAAACAGTTGATGATTCTAGATGAAATCGGGCCACAAATGAGTGAGCCTACCAGCAGCGAGGACGGGCAAAGAGAAGAGGCAAGGAAGTAAAAAAGTAAAGAATAAGTGGGCCGAACACATCAGGAATAATATAAGACGGTTCCGGGTAAAAACTGAAATCGATGTTGCCAGCGCTCGGTGACGTCACCAGACTGAAACGAGCCGTTACCCCGGCAACGGGAGAAGAGTTGAGAGACGAGAAGAGACCATCACGGCGAACATCTCGCTTGTATATACATATATAGGGTGTTCAAATAAATGCAAGCCATGAAAATAAGTAAAATCTTATATGAATCCAATTTTTATATTTTCATATTTCTGGAAGAATATTATCAACATAGTTAAATAAAAAACCAACCATAATTAATAAGGGAATATAATACATTATACATGTTATGTTATTTTGTCTGAACTAACAATTACTATAATTACAAATAATTTCTTTATATTAGTAGGTAGCTTAAGAAATTATACTTACGGTTTCAACTTTTACTAATAAAAATTGTGTATAATTACAACCAATTATATTATTGAATGTACCTTATTCTATATGTATCTTAGAGTGGTCATTCTATATTATTAAATAATTGCAACATCGTTTATTTATAAAATATAACTCTTATCTTAACCGCATTAATTGTGGCTCTATTAATAGATATAGAGAGTATCTCATAACTTCCTCTATCCTTAGTTTTCATGAATTTATCGGACGAAAAGTCACTGTTTTTGCAGTTGCAACACATTGAATTTCTAATTTTCCTAATTCAGTTACTTAAAGAACCGTTGAAAACTCAGACGTACTCATACACTCTTGTCTCTAAATGTCAATACATTTCAGCTTACGCAAATCCGCAAATGGGCATAGGTAAAGACCAGCCAATAAATTGTTCGATTTCATTAATTGAAACAGCAATGGATTTAACTGGATTACATAGTAGTGCATACAATATTAATATAGACAAATATATTGTTCAAAATAAAAAAATAAGTCACATCAGAACAATGTTCTTCGAGGATATTAGGGGAATTTCCTTTTCAAGGGCATTAAAAACTTGATAGATAGTGCTTGTCAAATCATCCTTATCTGACGAGCATTAAGTACTAAATCTTCGTCACTATAGTGACATCCGTCGTCGAGTAAATACTATTACATATTCATCGGACTCGAAATTTAATAAGGAATCATCGGATCTATTATACAGGCCAACAAATTTTGAATGTTTGAAAGTTGACTTCGATCTGACATCTGATTTTGTATAATTTTGATCTGCTGAATTCAAATCCGAGTGTCATTTTACCCTATCACGTAAGGTTTTTATCAATGTTGAAATAAAATTAATACAAAATTTGTTCAAAATAAACGCTACTTTTATTGATACAAAGACAAAAACAAAGAACAAACAGTAAACTAAATTTAAAAGATCCCGAAGATCTTTCCCTCTTGGATGAAAATATTCGTTTAGTTGATTTTCTTCTGTATTCCAGGGCCGGATTGTTCCTTTTTATTGACTAGAAGTAAAACATTCCACCGACCTTGGGACCTCCGTTGCATTTCTTTCATGGCTTAGTGGAACCTCTCACCTTGCTCCTTACTCACATCACCAAGATTTTTGGGGAAGTAATCAAGATGCAAGTGTAAAAAGTGAACTTTTATGATTATATTCAAAAGATTCGACAGTCAGAAGTGCAATAGTGAATATTTATGATAGTTATAGTATCTAGTTTCGTGCTGTGTTTTATCATACGCAACTGGTGTTGATCTGTGCAGTAAAATTTGTGGAACCGTATTGAACAATTGATCGAACTGATTTACTTCATATTAGGTAGTTATCGTTAGTATTTCGAACTAATGTAACATAAAAAAAAATTAATCTACATAAAGTAAACATCGATTGTGTGTGCATTGTTGGTGATACGTTTTAAATAAATGGGACAAACATTCGATTTGATTTGTTGTGATGATAGCTCAGTACGTGGAGCGACGCGATTGAATCGATCCCAGGAGAGCACTTCGCCAAAACATTTGGATTATTTTGTTTTATTTCCATAATAAAGGAATTCCATTTAAAAATTTCATTTGCATTAATTGCCATAATGTATATCACATGGCATGTAAAAATAAAAATAAGAAAATTAAATATTTGGATGGGCACAGAATTATATGTTGTGCGAAAACTCGGAATAGTACTTCGTTAAATTCAAGCATCGAATCGACTAAACAAGAAATTATAGATGATTTAAATATTGAACTCAACAATAAAACTAAGCACATCGAGAAACTTACGAGTAGTGTGAAAATGATAGAAAGAGAAGCAATCGAAGCCGAAGAAGCATTAACAAAAATTATAAATGAACTTCAAGATAAGGTGAAAACTATAACATGCGAATTAACAAAAGTGTCGAGGCACAATACTGACCTTACAATTACAATTACAAAGACCTATTGTCCAAATCTACACGTCAAATATCACTAAATTCGTCGATCTCATCCACTAACAACTGCTTTAATTGTTTGGTCCAAGAACATAGAATTAAGGAGCAATATGAAGAAGTGGTTAAATTGGGTAATATTAATGAAGACCTAAAGTTAAAAGTTAATCGATTAACAAAATCAGTAAATGAAAAATCTTTTGCAAGAGCTAAAAATACAATTACTAATTTAAAAAATGTTAAAATCCTATTATTAAGTGATAATCATGGGAAAAATATTGGATTTTTGGCTAGGAAAGTTTTAAAATAGTTTCTAAAAAATACAACTGTGACATCTATTTATAAGCCAAATGCTACGATTATTAAAGTGTTAGAAAATATCGACAAGTTGACATCACACTTCACTCATGATGACCACGTATTCATCATGGCCGGTACCAGCGATACGCTTAAAGGACAACGATTAAATATTAACTTAGCGAAACAACTTCTAAACAACATAACATTAAGAACGAATGTACATATCATTGCAAATCCCTTTTGGAATAAAAGATTTATTTTGAATAAATTTATATCTACGGTTAGTTCACAATTAATTAATTGTGCAAGGGATCTCAATATTACCTTTTGTGACACTAATACACTATCATTTAATATTTTTTTCATTGAAAATAGAGATAAATATAAATTAATAACTAAGGCTATGCTTAATTTGCAAACATCTGTGTCAATGGTATTTTATTAATTTCATCATCTCCAAAAAAAACAGATTTAAACTTCGACAGCGTAAATTACCAAAGAAGTAGTTTGTCTACATATCAATATACAGCCCCTTCGATTCAAAATTAATGAAATTGATGCTAAATGACGATTACTACAATATATCCGTTTTTTTTTGTTCTGAGCATTGGCTGACTCACGAGGTGTGCATAGCTACTGTGATAACTAACTTTCACGTAGCTACACAATTTTCGAGAAAATTTCGTTTTTATTTAATCATGGTTAAAACAGCATAGATTGTTCGCTTCTTGATTTTTCAAATATAATTTCTGAGAAGGACTATGAAATTAGTGGAATAACCATAAATAATACCATAATACTTACAGCGTATCGTTCACCTGATGGCAATTTTCAATTATTTTTAAGCATATTGTCAAAGGTATTTGATAGCCTGAATCTAATCAACAAAACCGTATTTTTAGCGGCTAATTTTAATGTCAGGTTTAATAAATAATAATAATAATTTAAATAATAATAATTTATTAGTGTTCATCACAGTAGTGTTACACAAGTCATACATATAGAGATATTAATGGGGTAAATAAGATTACATAAAAATAGAATTACATTTGGTGTATAAATTATACGGAAAAAATATTTATAAATAAAAAGAAGTAATAGTCAAAATCTGAATAAATATAAACATGCATTGTACATAACAGACTTAAAAGATACTAAAATATACCATATATAAAGCACATATACAATAGTATATCTTAAGTACGATAAATAAAAACATGTATTTAATTTAGTAACAATAAGGAATACAGCTAAATAAAAAAAAAATTAAAAATTAAATATACAAGAGATCTCTAGCAGAATCAAAACGCAGTGCAATTAAAGCATTTCATACTTACTGCCGAGAGTACATAGTACAAACTAAAGGTTCTGGATAGCAAAGGCAAACCAATACAAAAATATTTAAAGCATAGTATAAAAAAATAATTTAAAAAATATAATTCACAAAACAAAACATTTACGATTTATAAATTAACAAAAAACAAATTAAAATTCAAATTTATAAAATCAAAATTAATACAGAAGAGGTTAAAATGTTATGTTACGATAAAATTTATAAGGTAAAACATGATAAAACTTATAATATAAAAGATAAAAGGTAAAAGAATAATAAAATAAAAATAAATTAATAAAAGTCAATGATTTAAAATGACGGACAAATTAAAAGAAACATCACTATAAGTTAAACGTCGTACCTATGTCAAATATAGAATAAAAACAGTTAAATGACTGTCAATGGTGTAAAATAAATAAATAAATAAATAAATAAATAAATAATAGATAAATAGATATAAATAAGTAATGATAAAATATTTGAATTTTAAAATATGTTTTGTATTATTATAATTTATAGAAAGTTATTAAAATTAAAGGTAATATACTCATCCCAACTGTAAAATGCATTTTCAATTAACAGTCGTTTAATAGTTTTTTTAAATGCTTTGCCTTGTAAGTCCTTGATGACTCTAGGTAACACATTGAAAAATTTTATTGCGTAGAATCTTACTCCAGTTTGTGAGTTGACCAGTCTTATTTGATTAGGATAGATATTAACATTTTGTCTAGTGTAGTGAGTGATAACGCTTGGGTGGGTATTGTATGAGTCAGCGTATTTTTTAATATACAACAAGCATTCTTATATATAGAGACTAGGTAGAGTTAAGAATTTATTGTCGATAAAAGCTTGTCGACAATCTTCGGAGTATCCGTAACCGTACATTATTCTGATTACTTTGCGTTGTAAACCAAATATTCTGTGTCTAATTGCAGAATGGCCCCAGACAATTAGCGCATATGTCATATGGGATTGAAAGAGGGAGAAATATGCAACGCGTAAGACATTCGAAACTTGGTTTATGAGGGAGCGTAGAATGAATATATTTGTGCTTAATTTGCTTGCGAGAGCATCACCATGTGTATTCCAAGACAAGTTAGTCGCGATATGAACTCCTAGGAATTTTACAGTTTGAAAATCAATTTCTTGTTTTTTTGATGGTAATGACATCAACAAGTCCCAACTTTTAGATTTTGCAGTGAGCTACGGTTTACATTTCCTGGTATAATTTCCTAGACGTGGCAATAATTGCATTGATAATCTGTGTACAAACTCTATGAAAAATTTGTCAGTGCAGCCTCTTGAAACTGGGTTATCCGATTACAGAAGTATTTTATTCAATTTTGCCACTGTGGAAACATTTAATATCCAATAGTTTAACAATTACAAAATGTGGTAAATTATTTCTTTTTAAATTGCTTGACGAGGAATCCTGGCATTCTATTGATGAAATTTCTAACGCAAATGAATGTTTCAATAAGTTCATTTCATTATTTTTAGAGCATTATTATACATCTTTTCCTGAAAAGTAAATAGTTAACAAGAGCAACAAAATTCAACGTATAATCCATATTTAAAGGAAATGCGAAATACACTTGCACTAATTGCAGAAGCTTGTAATAATTCGGACGATCCTGAACTAAAAATTATCAAGAACAATTATCGTCGACCATATAAAAATGCCATTGCATTTTATAATTATCTCAAAAATTCAAATTTCAAACCAAAGGCTATGTGGGATATTGTAAACCTAAGTCGACCAGCAAACAATAAAAATAATAAAACTACTACCACCACTGCAAATAAATTCATTGAAGTTTTCTCAAGTGCTGCTACTAAAACGGTGGAGTCATTACCCGAATCTGACATCGACCGATTATTTTAATGACTTGTAACCCCCCAATGAGTAAAATGTATTTTGAATTCGTAGAAGTATCAGAAAGTACTGTAAGAAAAGCTATCTAGTAATAGTAGAGATATATATGGCATTCGTTATGACGTTATAAAATCTGTTTTAAATAGTATAATTTCTTCGCTAACAAAATTAATTAATATATGCATAGAAAATAATTTTTCTCCGGATGCACTAAAAATTGGATTAGTTATACCACTCCACAAAACCGGTGAATCATCTGACCTCGATAATTATAGGCCGATTTCACTGTTACCCATAGTCGGCAAAATCCTCAAATAAATTCTTGCTCGTCAATTGATGGCATATTTTGAACATTTTAACATATTTTTCAACGAACAGAATGGTTTTCGATAAGGGCGTTCAACCACTGAAGCAATCAGTAATTTTGTAAAGTGGACGATTGACACCTTTGAGAACAAATATGTTAGTAAATCCTCATTCTTAGACCTTTCGATGGCATTCGATTGTGTTTCTCATAATATTTTGCTCATAAAATTGTATTTCTATAACCTACATCCAGATAGTTGCAGATTGGTTTTGTCATATCTTTTAAATCATATACAGTGCGTTTTATCACAGGGTTTGTATCCAATGCATTACCAATTGTACATGGTATACCACAAGGTTCTATTTTTGGACCACTGTTATTTTTTGTTTTTATTAATGACCTACCCGGTGCACTTGGGAATGCAGAAGTGGTTTTATACGCAGATGACACTACGGTTACAAACAGGTCAGAGAGTCTGGATGTGGTTAAAGATTTACATAGGGAGACATGATTGAGGGTTTCGGAATGGTTTAACAGCAACCGCTTAAAATTAAATAACATAAAATCAACCACGATGTTATTTTCACTCAGAAAATCTGACAGTGCCATTGAAACGACAAAATTTCTTGGAATACACATAGCGAATAATCTGTCATGGGATACACATTGTGATAATCTTGCTCGTAAATTATGTTCGAGCATATTTGTTCTTCGTTCCCTTTCAAATCAAGTTTCCAAAAATATTTTGCGAATTGCATATTTTTCACTATTTCAATCGCATATATTATATGGACTGTTTGTCTGGGGTCATTCGGTGAGCAGACATCGCATCTTCGGATTGCAGCGTAAAGCGGTGAGGGTCCTTAGTGGATATGGATATTTCGAGGATATTATTCATGAATGTTTGATATACATCAAAAACCATCCTAATTTGTATAAAGTACATCCTGGTAATAGCTCTCACTTAACTAGACAAAACGACCAGATATACCAAAATCGTATAAGATTATCAAAGTCACAAACGGGGATAAGATACTTAGCAATTAAATTTTATAATGTACTACCACAACCATTTAAAGATCTTACGTCAAAAAAGTTCAATGTAACACCTAAGGAGTTTTTAATTAAAATGCATTTTACAGTTGGGACGAATATCTTAATTTTAATTTTAGATAAATGTATATTTATCAGATTTATAATTTATGTTTTTTTAGTATGTTTATAATATTAGGTTTTATTTTATCTCTCTTGTATTGTAGTTTTTATAGTAATTTTGACCATTATTTATATATTGTCTTATTAATTAATTTTATATTGTATAAATTTTAATTTTAACTAACAATTGTAACTGTACGTCACGGCGCCATTGTTGTTTTTATTAATATTACTGATTAGTTTAATTATATATAAAGGGTCCGCCAATAGGGACGCGCGAAGTTTGCCGGAAGGGTGCGGCCATGTTGTTCGAGGTAGAGCTGTCAAAGTTGCTGTCATTTGTTCAGTATATAACCCCAAATCACCATGTCAAGTTTGAGTGTCGAGCAGCACGTGCAAATTATTAAATTGTTTTACGAAAATGGGTCATCAGTTCGAGCAACGTTCCGCGCACTTCGCATATTTTACGGTCGCGATGATCGGCCTGTAGAGTCGACTATCCGTCGATTGGTGGGCAAATTCGAGTCGACTGGTTCAGTAAACAACCAGCCAACACTGACACGTCGACGAAACGCCCGAACGAACGAAAATATCGCTGCTGTCCGTGAGAGTGTGCGCGAGAACCCGAGGCAGTCCATTTTTTGTCGTGCACAGGAACTTGGCCTTTCGGAGACAACAACTCGCAGAATTTTGCATCTGGATTTGGGTCTGCACCCGTACAAAATCCAATTGACCCAGGAGCTCAAGATAAACGACCACAGACAGCGTCGGGCGTGCGCTGACTGGGCTCTGGAGCAGTTGGAAGCAGTCCCCCATTTTGGCCGAAAAATCATCTTCAGCGACGAGGCTCATTTCTGGATGAACGGGTATGTGAACAAGCAAAATTGCCGCATTTGGAGTGAGAACAACCCACACGAGATCCACCAAGTGGCAATGCATCCCCAGAAAGTCACTGTTTGGTGTGGATTTTGGGCCGGCGGCATCATCGGTCCGTACTTTTTCGAGAACGAAGCTGGGGCGGCCATAACCGTTAATAGGGAGCGCTACAGGTCGATGATAACCAACTTCTTTTGGCCTAAACTGGATGATATGGACACGGACGACATGTGGTTCCAGCAGGACGGCGCCACGTGCCACACAGCCCATGCCACAATGGACATTCTGCACGAGCGATTTCCGGACATGGTCATCTCGCGCGGAGGCGTTATCAACTGGCCACCGAGATCGTGCGATTTAACGCCTTTAGACTTTTTTCTCTGGGGCTATCTCAAGTCGCTGGTCTACGCCAACAAGCCTCTAAACACCGATGACCTTAAAGTCAACATACGCAACGCCATCGATCAAATTGAGGCCGATATGTGCTCCAGAGTCATCGAAAATTGGACCTCCCGAATCCGGGCTACCAAACGGAGCCGCGGTGGTCATTTGAACGATGTTATCTTCCATAATTAATGGGGTCGAATACCCTTTCGAATGAAAAATAAATTTCGTTTCTACCGCACACACAACTTGTTTTATTCAATTTTAAAGTTCACGCGCCCTTATTGGCGGACCCTATATGTATATATACAGGGTTATTCACGCTATACGGCACGGAATATTGTGGCCAAAATACGTGACTTTCAAAAAGTTTCACTTTGGGGATATATGGGGGTCTATTAGGGCTACTTTTTAAAATTACTTTCATAATATACATGGTGTCCCAAAAACCCTAAAAGTATCATAGTTGTGTTTTTTTTAATGAAACACCCTGTATTTTATTGCATTTTTGGATCCTTCGATCAAAATAAGTGTGTGTTTTAATAAGGTTTTTATTACTTAAACCTTGAGGTTTTTGAAATAATTTGAATTTTGTAAAAAATTTACCTAATTTTCATGTTTCAAATACTTAAAAAGTAATTATGTTATGCATACCAAATTTACACTGAAATGTAACAATAGATCATATTTTATTTTCCAAGTATAATAAATTTGACATCTTATACCGGGTGTAAAAAAATTGGAATTAAACAAATGAGAACTTTAAATGGCTTAAACTTCATTTATTTAAATGGAACGCTATATTTATTAATTTATCAGCAAATGCACGTTTTAATTACCTATCGAATGGTATTTATATCTTAACTGTTAAGTCTTCTCGTTTTTACAGAAAACGCCAAAATATTGTTTATTGCACCGTTTTAGTACTTTTTAAGTACTAGCAGTACTTTTGCCCGTAGCTTTCCGGTACCAATAAAAAATATTCCCATTGTGCAAGATAACAGCTTTAAGGCTTCTTTTGGAACAATCAAAAAAAGCCTCCAATCTTTGGGATTGTATGTGCCCCCAAGTTTGTTTATCAGACTGGAAATGCAATAAACTAGACAGCCACTTTCTTCAAAATAGCCTGAATTCTCAGACTCGCATTTGCTAAAATACGAGATTTTGAAGTCTTTTGGCAGTAAATTTTTACTTTAAAGTCTGGATGCCAAAATTTCGGAAAGATTCCTTGAAAGAGCTAATTCTCTAACTAAGTCGTTATGTTCGGTTTTGGAAAATAACTGCTGTTGTCTAGAAACGCTCTATATTTCATTGGCATCGCTAAAGTTGTTTTAATCAAATTCAGGTTCAGAATGCTAGCAATATCTTCTTAATTAGTTAGTTTCTCAGATATAGTTATAGAAAGACCTCTATTTATAAATCATTCGCCGACGGTCTGACTGCAAATCAGGGAATCCCAGCAATTATTTTTTTTTCTTTTTGAAGAAAAACATTATTTTCTATTTAAAATACAGACCCTGTTGTCGTAGAAGTGCGTTCTTTTATCTAGTCGCTATTGATGTATTATAATATGCATTTTTGCTCTGACTTTTTAAATATTAAACAAAAATTAATTTTTTAATTTCCAAAAACCATTTAATACTTAGACTCGCATTAATTATTATTACACCCTTTGTCTCTGCCAGAAGAAAATATTTTTTATAAATGCTATGTTTCATTTCGTGAAAATTATGTAAGAATATATAGTAGATAATTATGCAATAAGAAATTTATTACAAATATTTTTTTTGATGTAAGACGTAGGGTATTGAAAATAAATGACAAAAAAGTAATAAAATATATAACTTGCAGGCTGAAAGACCTCAGGTCTATAGCCTAGACGGACTAACACCATCTATTTGTATTGTATTCATATTTACTGTTAGTAGGATATTGAAAATAAATTACAAAAAAGTAATAAAATATATAACGTGCACATCAATTTTCATCCCACTAATGCCAAAAGATCGCTCAATCTCAAGATGATCTTGCAATATCAGTTCATAATCAGCATTAATGTTTTTTTGGAACAACAACAAATTTTGGACGATCTTCGAAAAATTTATCACCAAAGAAACTGCAGCCACGATTGAATTTCATAGACACTTAATATATAGTGGTTTATGACAGACCTTCATCGAATTAAGTTCATGGATATATGTATTGCTGAGATAATCAACGTCGAAAGTTCTAAAAAATAATCACACGAAACTTAATTACAATACTTGGCTGGCATCATTTTTTATGTCATTGTGAATAACAGAAATGGTGCTAGAATATGAAAATTTCCTGAGTAACTCTATTGAACTCTCAGTTTTGTTGATACAAAATTAATGTAGGTTATTCTCGAGTTCCTTATTAAAAACTGATTTCGATAGTATTATACAGCGACAGTTCTTAATTACTATTATAAACGTCTCATCTTGTTGAAACCACATCTCATTGAAGTTCAAATAATTAGTTTAATGGAAGAAAATGTGGTTTAGTACCACCCTCACAGACCAATGATTCCTTCAGCCCACAGTGAACACTAAACTGCATTATTCAGGATGCATTGGCTTTCCTTGAGTAGCAGATTTTCATTACCTCAAATATAACATATTCATATTACCATTCAAATAAAAATGGGTCTAATGAATTAAGTAATTATTCGAATTGTATCATAGTTATAGAGTAGTTTTTTTTAGAGTACTAACATCTGTATGAAATTGGTTAGAACCATATTGAAGTGAGTTGACATAGGCAACTGTGTCTGTAAAATAAGAGATGCCCACTATGAAGTAAGGTAATATGATTAAAATAGTGACTCACACTGATGAACATCATACATACTACAGTATACCAAGAGTCCACCCAAGAAGCAGGCTGATGTACGTCCAAAGGGCAGGATTATGCCCCAAAACAAACTGAAGGATGCCAGAGTGGCAGTGCCTCCAAATCAACCTGCAGCACTCAAAGGCAGCATAAAGTGCCTTAAGCAGCAGGCTGGCTAGGGGGAACGTCCAAATAGGGCTAATTCAAGAGCCCTTTTTTCAGGAAAGATGCTAATTATGCTCCCATTCCACAGTTCGTCACCCAGGACCTAGTGGCAGCGGTCGTGGACGTACCAACGGGAGATGGCAAGAGGCAAATTGTATTTGCCGCAGCCTACTTTCCAGGGGAAGAAGACAACCCACCACAAGAGGCAGTAAAGAACCTTACGGACTGGTGCCGCAGAAGTGGGAAACATCTTATCATGGACTGCGACGCTAATGCGCACCACACAGTATGGGGCAGCTCAGATATCAAAAACAGGGGTAAGTACCTTCTTGAGTATGTATGCGCTAGCAATCTAGACATCTTAAACAGGGGGAATAAACCTACGTTTATAAACTCAATAAGGCAAGAGGTACTCGACTTGACCTTAACCACAGCATACGGCGCGCAATTGATAAAAAATTGGCGTGTACTCTCAGAGCCCTCCATGTCGGACCATCAAACGATCGCGTTCGATATGGAAGCTGGGAGTACGGAAATAGCAGAGTGCAGAGTGCCACGAAAAATGGACTGGACAATATATAATGAGTGTCTATTGTCCGAATTTCAAGGCCTCCAATACAACATCGCTACCATAGAGGAGTTAGAACAAGCCTCACTACACCTAAGCGATACCATCGTAGCAGCCTATGAGAAAAGCTGCCCGATAAAGAAGGTAAACTTCTTGAGAAACTGATACTTGTTGCGCTACTCTCTTGATGGAACCAGATATGCAAATTTGGTGAAGTAAGACACTTTTTATGTTCCATAGATTTATTATCAGTTAACTGACACGTGTGTCGATTGTTACCAATCATTTTCAAAGTTTAAACTTTGGCTACGCAGATGACATCGCCGTAATAATCAGGGGCAAGCATGAATGCATTCTTACAATCCTGATGCAAAGTGCACTGAATAGCATCAATAACTGGTGTGTTCGGGAAGGACTAAGTATCAACCAGAATAAAACGATCATAGTTCCATTCACGCGTAGGAGGAAGCTGCATATAAATGCTCCCTCGCTGAATGGAATAGAGATAAATCTCTCCAAGGTAAAGTACCTGGGTATAATTCTGGATACCAAACTGACTTGGAATCAGCATGTCGATAAAATCATGGCGAAGGCAGCGATGTCGCTTTGGGCCTGTCGGCGGCTTATGGGAAAAACCTGCGGATTAAAGCCCAAGATCACGTATTGGCTATATAGAACGGCGGTGATACATATTGTCATCTATGCTGCCCTCGTGTGGTGGCCGACACCAACCGCGGGAATGGAGGCAATCATTGGTCTCACACCGCTCCATCTAGTGGTAGAAAAAGAGGGACTTGTGGCAGCCGTCCGACTACACCAGAGGAAGAAAACACTGCGGGGCGACTGGACAGGACCCTTAGAAATACTGCAGCAAATCGACCCGGCCATTATGTCCAAACCGACGGACATTATGTCCAGGAAGCTCGAATTCGAATTACCGTTTAAGGTGTCGATCGAGGACCCCAAAACGGCGTTGATGAGAGTCAAGGAGTTTGGACGAGGGATATTAGCCTGGTACACGGATGGTGCCAAGAATACCAGAGGTACTGGAATAGGCATTTATGGCCCTAACCAAAACCACAGGAGCTTCATGGCTCTGGGCACGACGCCCACGATTTTGCAAGCGGAAACGATTACAATTGATATGTGCGCCAGAGAATGCTTGGATAGGCACCTAAATGGCGGGCATATATACATCTGCTGAGACAGCCAAGCCGCATTAAAGGCTGTTCAAGCCTATAGTCACGGCTCACGGACTGTCTGGGAATGTCGAAGATCCCTCTCGCAATTGGCGAAGAACAACTTGTTGACCCTCATGTGGGTCCCAGGGCACGGGGATATTAAAGGCAACGAAGTGGCCGATGAACTCACAAAAAGAGGTGCAAATGCCACTCTTATAGGACCAGAGCCCTTTTGTGGACTCCCCATGGCGCATAGAAGAGAGGTGGTGCAAAAATGGGAAGAGAACAGAAGACGTAAGCATTGGAATAATGTACCAGGTCTACGTCAATCAAAACGACTCCTGAAACTCGATCACAGCCACAAGGTGCTTGAACTCACAAGGAACGAGCTAAGAACTTTCACAGGACTCATGACAGGGCATTGTGCCCTCCGATACCATTTGTGGAAAATATAAAAAGAGGAAAGTGGAAACTGCAGATTGTGTGATTCGGCAGATGAAACTACCGAGCACATACTATGCACTTGTGTCGCGATTGCTCACAAGCGTCTTTCACACTTCGGCAGTAACCGATTATCCCCCGAAGAAGTGAGCATTATCACCCCCAAGATAGTTACCAGGTTTATGGTGGACGTGGGACTGCTTGGGAAGTGATGAGTAAGGGTAGAACAATAGATCTGTTAGGTCGCAGTTCACGAGAGGCTAACACACCTCACTAAGACTCTACTTAACCTATAACCTATAACCTATATAACAGTATGTTTCTTAACACTTGAAACAATGAAACTCTAAATCAGATGATTGACGGCCGCAACGCTGCTGTAAAATTGGCAGTAGTCATAGTCAAACCACTCTGCACTCTCACTGTGATTGGATAGTAACTATATTATTATTATTATTCGTAAAGTATCCTACTTATATTATTAATATGTAGCATTTTACGGTAATTACTTTGGTGAAAGCAGCAACATGCAACCTTCTACGTCAGTAATTACAGACGAAGAGTTATTGAAATGTCTTAAAAGTAGTGATGATTGTGATGTAGACGAAAATTGCATTCTCTCGGAGATCAAATATTAGGTAAGCCTTTTATAAAAATAATAATAATGATTTTAATTTTTAGCAGGTAAGTTGGAGCTGAGCACCAACACGATCGGTCCCCGTGAGATTCTGTTGAGAGAATGCGAAGACAGTACACACATTGTAATTTTGGATTCTAGGAAACGCAGGCAAATGACTCAGCTGATATCAAACCTCCGAAGCGTCAAAGGAAAGAATCTTCAGCGACCTTTGAAGTGAAAGCCAAAGAAGACTTCAGTTGGACATTTTTTACAAAATGGGCGCAAAAATCCATACATTTCTGGACTTGTTCAGCAATTATCTGTAAAGTATAGGTGATCTCTTTATAGTACGAGAAGGGAAAAATAGCGAACAGTTCTTTCTTAATGTCGGTGGTGATATGACTTTTGGACATGGCTAACGACAAAAGACGAGAACGTTGAAGAAAGTTACAACTGGAAAGCCTCCTGATGAAGATTTAAGAGGAAAGCACTTAGCTGCATTTAAAATAACTTTTGAACAGAAAAGTTCGGTGAAAGACCACATGGTAATATTTCTTTCTTTTCATAACCATGTACATACAAAATATCTGAGCCCAGAATTGAATATTAGGGAAATGTATAGAATTTATAACGAATGGTTTATGGGAAAAATATCGCCCCACTAAAAAAGTACTTTTATGGATCTGTATTCAATAATGAATTTAATTTGCGTTTCCATACACCCCAGAAAGATAATTGTAAAACGTGTGACAGATACAAAAAATTGATGATGTTGAGGCAGAAGAGCGCAAAATTGCTGATCTGGACTGTGTTATTCACTTGAAAAGAGTAAAGTAAGCAAAGCGAACTGTTGAAAGTTGGTGGAAAATTAGGCTCGGTCCAAAACGACATCTACACTGTCATGATTGATCTCCAAAAAGCCCTGCCGTTTTTTAAAATCATGGTTTCTGAGGCTTATTATAGACGAAATATAAGATAAATGTTATAATTTGGGAGTACACGATATCGTCAACAAAAAAGATTAAATGAACGTTTGGGATAAAACGTCCAAAGGGTCCCGGGAAATAGCTTTATGTATAACTAAACATTTGAAGCAGACTTCTAAAAAAATATTATTTAATATAGTGATAGGTGCACTGGCCTGAACAGAAATATTAAAATGTCCCTCTCTTAACCTAAATTAATACAAGAAATGTCTATTAAAACAATAGACCACGTGGTCTAGGTAATTCCTAAAACGGTTGTAGATTGGTACAAGGGAATAGAGATTGCTACAACAAGTTTGTGGTAGTAGAAATGCAATGGTGACGATTTTGTGAACACGGATGCTTTTAAAAATGCGATCTCTAAGCGAAAAAAAAAACAATAATGACAAAAATATGAAGTGGTTGTCGTTACAGTAGATCCGGTATCAGAAGTCCAAGCTGTAATCCATTCTGTATAAGACCACTTTTTCAAATTCCATTCAGCGAACCGAACTTCAAACTCAACAAATAGGGACGACCCAGAAATTTAGGGTTAATCAAGTTTAAAAATTTGTATCCTCCTACCCACCACGGTTTCTTCAGCTGGTTCAGAAGTTCAAATAATGTTAAGGACTTGAGTCTTCTATTAGATAATGAGGATGGAAACCTCGACTAATGTTGTTCCTCACAGAAAACATATTTTGTTATTCTAATTTGTGTATTCAAAGTTCAGTTTAAGTTTTTTTAGCCAATAAAAATTTTGTCTGGTGTCAATTGAGTTTTATAAACATATAACTGCTATTCATTAAGTAGTGCCACACGAAAGATTCAATTGCTGTCAGATTGTCGTACTTGGTTCTCTTATTTCAAATTTCTGCAGCAGATAACGAATTACACGTTATTGGGATTATTGTATTTAAACAGTGGTAGAAGTTTTCTTCGTGAAATCGTAACTGATCGCCTGTTTTCATGATAAACTTGCACAATATTTACTGCTTGCTACACTGTTCACTGAATTTACCATGTGTTTAGATACCAACAGTTAAAGTGAAAACTTCCAACAGATATATTAGTTAAATCAAATAATCTATTCAAAGAATTCAGGATTGACTATATTTCTTTTAAGTTATGAAATTATAAGAAAGTATTCAAAGCATAATATTAATATTACTTTGCAATATTTTCTTCACCTGAAGAAGCCACAGTGTGGCGAAACATATGTAGTGTTTACAATAAAACCAATTTGAAAATCAAACAGTTTTGTTATCTAAATAACTACAATTAAATTCAGCTACATTAATCTTATGTAATAACATCAATAAAAAATTGATTAGATCAAAAATTGAATTTATAATATCAATATGAGATATGGAAATGTAGGTAAGAAATTTCGAAAGATATATGTAGATCTATAATATAACAATGTTTTTAACAGAAAGCATAACACCGCCACCTTTTTAATTTGGTATGTCATTGCAATGAGCATTGTACAAGTTAGAAACAAGTCCAGAATTATTAACTCGAACAGCTAACTATGTTTCCGTAAAATAAAATATTTAAATAATTAAAATATTATGATCTGTTGTATGGTACTAAAATGTCAATAGCTTCTATAATTTCGACCTAAAAGTCTAATCAAAATTTTGTTTTATTTGAAATGAGCCTGTTGGATAATAAAGATGCAATATAAGACTGATTATTTATATATTTTATAAAATGCATGCTTTCGTGACTTCAATTAATATTTAAATAATTAAAATATTATGATCTGTTGTATGGTACTAAAATGTCAATAGCTTCTATAATTTCGACCTAAAAGTCTAATAAAATTTTTGTTTTATTTGAAATGAGCCTGTTGGATAATAAAGATGCAATATAAGACTGATTATTTATATATTTTATAAAATGCATGCTTTCGTGACTTCAATTAATCCATTAATGCTCCAAATTCAGTTGTTTGAGTTTGAGTTATGTCCGATTAAACTTTATAAGTTGAGGGATAACTTTTTATTTGTTTAAAACGTTTAGATAATCTTCGTGCTTTGAAAATTGCAGAATATCTAATTTGTGTTAAATAGATACAAACAATACAATTTTTTGTGTAAGGAAGTTAAAATATTAAATTTAGTTAATTTTAAGTAATCAAATTATATCAATAATACTTTAGCTAGGTAATTCAAGGGTAAACATAAAAATTATACACGTAATGGTGATCAAAATTAATAATGATATATTATTATAGGTAGAAGACCCCCATAATATCCACAACGATTTTGACACCTCCAATATTGATACAAGATAATTATAGTATCCGCTCGTAGAATTGTATCAATTTATCAAAGCATTAACAAGGACAACATCAAATATCAAGGGTAATTAGGACCGTGCGATCGTTATATAATTCATTGATCGCCTTATAATTACTACCTTCCCAGTTAGGTTATAAGTAATAAGTGTCTTATTTGTTGGATAATTATCAATAATTTTTACGTACTTGAGGATAGTTGATCGTGTACTCGAAAAGACAATAAAACACAATTCGCACTACCGTTAAAAAGTTTTATAAAATGTTTGTTCGTGTGTAATGTATCACGACTATTTTGCTTTAATTTGATTTATAAGTAAATGTCAATTAGGAATGTTTTTATCAGTCTTACATCTATAATGTCGATTTTAATAAATATACTTATTACACTGAAGCTCAAAAGGGGTGTTTCACCCCTTAAATAATGTGGTTTAATCCAGCAACAAATACGCACGTTTTATTCACATTAGAAAGGTGAAAAAACGCGATAACGTTTTTACTGCTTTATCTCAATTTATTGTTTACGATTTTTACACTTATCCTGTAGATAAAACAAATTTAATAATGTAAATAACCAGACAGTTCTACTCTGATCGTTTCTGAGCTCTTCAGTATATTGAAAATCCTTGGTAAAATGCCTAGAATTTGCCCCTTCGATTTCATCAATTAAATGATTTTCAAAAAGGTCGCATTGTTAATATGAAAGATTCGGACTTCAGTTTGAAGGAATTAGCCCGAAAACTCGAAATTGCACCGTCAACTATAATGCGAGTATGAAGAAGATGGGCTGAAGAAAAAGACTATCAGCGACAGAGACGTTTTGGTAGATCTAGGATTATACAGGATGGTCAAGAACGCTACCTAAGATTGTTTGCGATACGTAATCGTCACGACACTTTGCGGCAAGTTCAAGCAGCCTTTGTTGCAGCAACAGGACATGTTGTTCCTAGGCAAACAGTTAATCGACGAATTCTGCTATGGATCTTTATGCGTTCCGACCGTTTTGGGTGCTACCGATGACTGTCAAGCAAGATTTAACTGGAATGTAGAATGGAACTTCATTTGCTTTAGTGATGAGACCATATTCTGCTTGGGGGCCAATGATGGACGTATTTATCTCCAAGAGAACATTAGATTTATCTATACTATATATGCTAATAATGTTGTGGCTGTATGATGCAATACATTGGGTTAATTAATTTAAAGCAGCAGTTTATTTTTGTTTTGTCTGACTTTAGAACACTTTAGGCATTATCCACAAACATTTAACATAATCTTTTCTGGTCATCTGTAAATCTTGTCAGTTAGTGGAAGTAGAAAATATTTTTTATCAATTTAATGTCAGCAACTTTTATTACTAATCCCACCCACTGCGAAGTTCACACTATGATTCAATTCCTAAACATGAGTTGATTCGTATTGCTGAAAAATATAAATGCCATCTGGTCATATAATTACAGTAATTTTTAACGTATAATCGCAGTTGTATCAATTAATATTTGTCGATATTTTAGTACGGGCAATAGCTGATAGCTCATACATAAATAGTGCTTTAACACTCGGGAAAATCTATTAGAAACATGCATTATTCTTTATGCATACTACACACACATATATGCTCGTTCAAGGATTTTATAAGATTTATTTTTGTTCTAAATTTTATAGTTTTAATCTTCTGTTTGTTAAGCCAAGGTTTTAAATATGAATGATTGCTCGTTTATGTAAAAAAAAAATTATCTTAATATATATCTAATTTTACGCGAATACGTAATTGCATGCGCTTTCTGCAATAAACAAAAATAAATAGGTAATTCCTGCGCAGCACGACTACAGATGTAAAAATTGGGTCGATGAAAACACGAAAGCGCCTTTAAAAGGATAAATAGTTCGATGTACGTACAATATGTGCGAAAATACAGCTAGTATTATGTTAGAGATGGATTTGTATTCACTTTCAATAAGTTTAAACATGTTAGAAGCGAAGTAATAATTTAAATATTTCAATTTAGTCTACTCTTATTCTTCATAATATATATTAATTTAATAAATATACTTTATAGTGTGCGTTAAAAACAAAGTATTTTTAATAATCTACTTTTTCCCACTCCTGGATCAAGTCATTTCTATGTATTTTTAATAGCCCGCATGTAGGCTTTGGTTCGATTATTGTAAGTACATCGGCATTTTCATTACCTATCAGTGGCCTGATACCCATATTAGGCTGAGCTTATTGTCCTTGGCCAATTGGTTCAGATGTTGTTCACAGTTCCAAGAAGTTTTGGTATTGAAACTGTACGCTTTTAGGTTCTTAAGGACTTCCTGGCTCTTTGACATGAGACAGATGTGTGCGCCTTTGTAGCCCTTCTTCGTACAAACCCGAACACATCTTTCCAGGATTTTTGTTTCAGCCTGTAAGACTGATGAACTTTCAAATTGGGTAAATGAAAGCACTTGTTATGTTCCATAATTTTAATTTCAGTAAACAGTTTACACTTTGAGAATGATTGTAAAAGATCGAAACACGTGTCAGGAAACTGAAATTAAAATTTATTATTACCGATGAACTTTATCTGAGTGGAACTGATTCCCTGTATTTGGGCGCGTATATGCCTATGCTAAAGCCAATTTCCGTTTTTAATGCACTTATATATAAAATTACAAAGTTGTGTTTTAGTTTTTGATTCGATGTAGGCTATCTTGGTGACTGTCAATAATCACTTTAAAGTGCGATACGAAATCAAATTTGGTTGTCATTACGTCCAGCGGTGTTTGTAGAAACTCTGGTTTAATCAGATTCGGATTTATTCATGCAGAGGAAGGTCTAATAAAGTTTCCATTGCTACAGAAAGAGTGGTCTGAGGACTTAGAACCCTCTTATATGCCGTTTTGGGTTTCAGTCCCTAAGATCTGAAAAAGCCATAGTGCCGCTGTAGCTTTGCAGATTGTTTTCTCTAAGTGCGCGTTCCTGTCTAGTGTTAAACTTAAATATTTCACCTGATCGGACAGCATAATTTATTGTCCTTTTATTTTGGGATTTTTGATTTTCAGCTTCCTACGTTTAGTAAAATGTCAGTCTTAACAAAACTGTGTTGGTAGTTTTGTTAAGATTGACATTAAAGCATTTCCTCAGACACCATTTTAATATAGTATTGAGGCTGTCTTGGGCCTTATGACAACTGCTACGTCATCGACACAACTTTGCGTACAATAACCCTTATCGGCTATGGTTATCACGATATACTATAGCAGGATCCATAGAATCCCACCTTGTCGTTGTTTTAAAGGTTGGGCTATTAGATGCTCCTTTAATATCCATGAAAAATACCTAATGCAATCTCCGTTTGCTATAGTGAATCTTCTGTGTCTATTATCATTGATATTATCTATTGAAAGTATTCCTGGCTTATTCTGTAGTTTGTATGTTGAGGTAGAGATCGTCGGTTCCTACACTTAAACACTATCTGTAGAGGCTCGAATCTGTGTTCTTCGGATTTCTACATTTCATCGCTCCTTCCTTTCTGATTGCATTCACAAAGGTTGGCTCGTCTCTGTTTATAATATCTAAATTATTAGAGATAATGAATTCAAGAAGTTCCTTACCACTATTATTGATATCCATGTTGCCCCATACCATATTGTCGGCGTTGACATCACAACCCAGGAGAAGGTGTTTATTACCTCTTCTGCCCCACTCTGCGAATCTACTTACCTCCTCTGGTGGTAATTTGCTTCCTTCTTCCTGAAAGTAAGCCGAAGTCATGGCAACTTTTCTCTTGCCCCTCTTCGTGTGAACTCTTACAAGGTATGCTGCTAGGTCCCCTGTGGTGAAGTTTGAAATAATTGTATAATTAATGTCTTTGCTAAGCATTAGAAATACCTTTGGAATGATGCCGATATTATACACCAAACTTGAATTGTCTTGGAATAAGCCCCTTACCTTTACTTGAAGAATCTTCAAGAATAGTCAGTATATGAAGGCGATGCAATTCGTTATTTGAGCCAAGTGTAAGGGTTGTGTATATAGATGTGTGTGGGGGTATATATTTTTTATATATTTAGATGGATTAAATAAAGTAAGTAAAAATGTATATTGATAAAAAAGTATTAGTATATTATATTATATCTACATCGTTATTGTATAGCAAAGTGCTAAATAAAGATTTATTTATTTATTGTTATTTATTGATCCAAGGCTCCTGCAGGAATCCTATATGAAACATACTGCCGCTTCAGAGTGATGGAGATGCAATTGGATACAGGATCCATATTTGTGAGTTTTATACCCCACTGACACTATCACCTAAACTTTGTGTTTTTACTTCTCTCCATTTATATCGATCAATTAGGGCCCGTTATGCCTCTTGTCATCGTTGATGACGGATGATCTTTCCTCGGGATTCCTTGGATGGTTGGACCTGAACAGAGCCTTGTCCGTTGGTAGCCCCTCGTCGCTTTGCTCCGTTTGGCCCTTGAATTTCAGTTCAACCTGGCCAAACGTGACCTTCAACTTGGTTCTCTTTGGATTTTTCCTAAGTACCTTCTAACTAGAGGTCTTCAGATCATTCTGAGCCTCAACCAGTGAGATTATCTGCTCATTTATATAACCCTCGCTGTTAGGAAAATAGCCAATAAATACTTTAGGGTCAGGGATCTCTGCCTCTAACAGTATATTTAGCTTGGCTTCCTCTCACAGCTTGAGATGGTCTAATGGGCCCCCCAGCCAGTCGGCTGTGGAACGGTCAGCACATGAGAGTGCAAGCCCTGGTCTATGGTGAAATTGGTGGAATTTATACTTCACAATTTCCTTCTTTCCATCCTCGTTTATTCTGTTCATGGCTTCAATTAGTTCCATAGCCATGAGGCATTCTGGCAAGCCTTCCAGGATTATACCTTTTTAGCGCCAGTTGTTACCTAGCTGTAAGATATAGTGTTGCTAGCAGTGCCAGGTGTCGTGAGAATACATTTAGTTTTATTTTACATTAATCAAATATCTATGTATACCAACGTCATCTATGAGAAGAGCGTATATTTAGTTTTTGTGTAAATATGTTTTGTTTTGAGTTTGGCAGTTAATAAATGTCTAGCAAAGCGAACGTACGTATTCTAATTAATCACACATAGCGCATCATGGCGCAGCCGGTTTAAAAGTAAGTGTAATCGAGTTACCGAAAGCAAAAGTAATGAAAGGGAGAGGTATTGCTCCCATGATAATGGAAGGAAATATTTCAGAAAATTGGAAATATTGGAAATCACGTTTCCTGAATTATTTAAACGCGACAGAGTATTCCGGTAAAGGAGAGGCAACGCAGTGCGCGTAACTACTTCATTACATTGGAGGGTAATAAGGGTTTAGAATCTATAGCATATTCAATTTTAAAGAAGGAGAAAAGAATAAATTAACAGATTTTTGGAAAAAAATCGAAGATCAATTTACTCATCGTAAAAACGTCGAATATAAAAGATTTAAACCGATCACAAGGAAACAAAAAATAGGATAATCAGTGGAGCAGTATGTAATCGAAATAAAGAGCTTATATAATGAGACAACAACTGTTAGAGAAAGACAATGCAACCATGGAAGAGGCTATCAAAGCGTGCAGAACGATGGAGAATACTAAGGCCATCGCGATAGCCGTTGCTGAAACAATGACTAGGAGACTGCAGAGTTATTAAGCAACCGAATTGTTTTGTACCATAAAAATTGTTTTGTAGATAATTAAGGATGAGTGGATTAATTCTTAATGTAAAGAAACAGGGATTTCGTGAGAATGAATTTCGTTTTATTTTATAATAATAATAATAATAATAATAAGCTTTATTCCAATAAAAAGTACACAATATAATAATAACACATACAATGATATGAATACTACTAGCCGCCACTTGATATTAGAAATCGTCAAAAATAATGGAATTTAAATCAAAGCACATAAATTCCTCTACTGTATACGCTTCAATTTGCCGTAAGATTTCATGCAAACATTTTTTATATCTTACAAGTTTAATTTCAGTTCTAAATGTAAATTTATGATTGGGATACACAAACCTACATCCATACAAATCATATGGACTTAAACCTAACATGATTCTCAACGCACGTTTTTACAGACTTAATATGTTGTTCAAATGCGTGGAGCTACCCCAGAAAACTATACCATAGCGGACTAACGAGAGAAAATTTGAACTATACACCAATTTTAATATATACATTTGATTTTAAAATTTTCAACTTATAGCAAACTGTACACAAACGCGAAGACACATACATATTCGATATGTTTTTTGATTTGAACCCACAACCGTCTAGGCCACCGCGGTCCCCACTAGGCCACCGCGGTCCCCACTAGGCCACCGCGGTCCCCACTAGGCCACCGCGGTCCCCTTGAATGTACTTATGAGCTTTATTAAATTATACGGTGTGGTATTAATGATTGGAAAGAATCCTTGTAATTTTAAACATACTGTATTCCTAGTGACTAATGTGGTGTGTTTTATCTGTGGGTGTGGCAGTGCCTGTTTTGCTAATGGCCCTAGCAATTTGCAGGAGGCTAATATATAGAAGAATTGTGTAGTTCTTATCAGTTTCTTTCATTTATAACTTTGCTTATTCATACATATTGATACAAATTAATTGCATCATTTTGAATGTAGCTTTGTTGGTGATCCCATCTAGTAGCAATTCCAAATGGTTCTAGAATTTTTGTAGATGCATTTTCTTATTCAGTATAATTAACTACCATTGACTACCTGAAGTGTACTTAACCAGGCCGTCTGTAGATGTTACTGTTTATGCAGTAGAATTTATTGATTGCTATTTAAGCTGCCAAGTTCTTAATATACCTTCTCATTGACTCAAAATACCGCTTGTTTCAAACGTGTATCCTGACAATGCCAATAGTTTCAATCGACAGATTGGTTATGTAATTGTACTAATCTACAGACAGACTTATATAAGTATTTTTTTTAAATAATAAGTATTTACTCGCATTTAGATAGCAGTTTTACTATACATTTTAAATATTCCTTCTTTTACATAAGATTTTCTTAATTTTTCCAATAGTATGCCATTACTTTAATTACTGTGAATGTTTATTTACTCTGAATGTAGATGTCGTAATTATAAGTCCCGTAAATAATGATACAATACGGTGAGCGGTGATTTGAAATAACAGGTTATACCGGTGGTAGTTAATTGCTGATGGATCAGGTCTCGTAATTCTACCTTGGGATCTTTATGATGTGGTAATGGGATCAGATTTGTTTTTTCTCGTTTGTAGTTTCGACCTTTTTATTATCATAATGGCTCTTACTTTGCTCAGTTGTGATTTTTTGATTCATTCTAATTTCCAGTTTGCTGCAATAATATGTTTTCTTTCATTAGCTCGATTTATCCCTCTTTGGTGTCTTCTTCAGATTCGTCCCACTTATGGAATAGCCTTAAGTATTCACCACGCAACCTTCTATAAAACTTAATAGAATTTTCCTATCTTTTAGGTAAACTACTATTTGTTTAGTTTCCACAATATTTATTGATGCAAACTTACGTATTAAATAGATCGTGTATTAATTCCTCGAATGTTTCCTCAAAACCCTTCTAAGAAGAGTTTCATTGATTTGATGCCAGTTCTCCATAATCCTCAAAGTTAGATGACAGTGCAGGAATAAAATTTTATTGTTTCTGATTTAAAAACATTGTCTTGTGTTTCTCTGGAGTTTTCATTAGCACACATTTTATCGAAAAAGTTTCGAAGTTGCCACAAGTGTTGTACCGATATCACTAAACATATAATTAATCATTGAAATAAAACAACACAGTTGGGAGAATTTATAAAGTAAATCCCTTCCAACTGTGTTGTTTTATTTCAATATATTATGGAGTTTTCAATGTATTCAACTTGTCAATTCAATATAATTAATCCTCTTCTTGCCAAATATCACTAAGAATGTTTTGTCTTCGTGTCACTGACAAATTCAATTTATATGCTTGTTCTTTCATACCCACGTGGTCTTGTGAGTACCTCTGATACTTAATCTATATAATTATTTTATGAGTGGGTAAAAATATGGTACTTCCTGATAAAGTATTTTATTTTATTTTCTGGACTAGTTTCGGTCCATGACCATCATCAGCAGAAAACTACAATATATATATATATATATAAGAACAGTCTTGTAGATAAAAATGTAAATATTATAATTAATAGTAAGTAAATTATTTTAAGAAAATAATTTAAAATAATTTACTTACTATTAATTATAATATTTACATTTTTATCTACAAGACTGTTCTTATATATATATATATTGTAGTTTTCTGCTGATGATGGTCATGGACCGAAACTAGTCCAGAAAATAAAATAAAATACTTTATCAGGAAGTACCATATTTTTACCCACTCATAATATAACATTAACCTGATACAATGAAGGATTTAAACCACCAAACTATATAATTATTGTTTTCCTTGCAATATAATTAGATATTTCTGCGTGTACGTTAACATTGAATACTTGCCTCTAATTTTGATTATTCCACCTGATTATTACCATCGGTAATCGGTTTTAACGTTTTGATTTAACTTGACTCTTAATGGATTTTCCATTTATAAAGCATTTTCATTCTTCTGCATATTTGTGTACTTGCATAAGAGTGTGCCGTCTAACTCTGGTACGGTTAAGTTTCCTCATTGGGTCGTTGTGCTTCGTTTGTTTTTTCGGGAGGATTTTTCCGGATTGATTATTTCTTGACCGACGAACTTTATATCTCCAAGTCGATAAATTAGATATATATGTTAGCGGTAGACACCGTGATCACTCTAGAAAATTCAACATTGCTTGTAATTCTTTGACATTACGCAGAAATGTAATAGTCTATTCCCATCTAAGGACCTGGCTCGCTTTTCGAGGATACGAGCAGCTAGAATAACTTGTGAACTTCTTGTCAAAGCTTCAGGATTAAATCGAAGATTTTATTAGGTTCTTTCCCGATCTTTGAATAATAATTATATACAGTAAAGGCATTCCAGTGTTGTATCGTGTAATTGTTTTAGTTGTACGTTTAACTCATATATTGGCTAATCTGTCAATGTGTCAATTTTCTGTGCTAATAACAACTGTTTGTTATCGTTTACCTTCTGATATTTTCTCTTTTTATATCTTATAAGTTAATGTTGTGATTCGTTGGTTAGTTTTAAAATATCACCCATTTACCATATACACCTTCAAATGTTGGTATATGTTCTTATTGGTAGTTAGATGCTAGTTATATCGTGTAAAGCCTAGATAGCAATGCACTTCAATATGTTTATTGAACTGCACGTGGCACATCTGTTGAAATGCAGCGGGGATTTTATACGTATATACAAAAAAATGTAAAACTGTTCTATGTTGCTGATCCACGTATCTATTCCATCGCAATCTGTATTTAAAATGTGGTGTGGATTGCATAACATTGTTTTAAGAAGTTGTCTCTTATGTCAGAAACTAGCGGTTTCATGATCTTGTATTGGCACTGATGTTGGTGCCAACGTTTGGTTAAGTATTTACTGGCTCCTTAATTTCAGCTGGAATGGCCTAGAGTTGTTTGCCAAAAACTTCTTGATGTTTGGCTAATTGGTTCAGTTTCTACATTACAAAACGATAAATTGGTAGTTTTGGGCGAATGGTGACACCTTGGGAGAGTCAGACGAATTTCTCTTTTTTTTTGTGTAGAGCTGTTAAAGATGATTTCATGCTAGGTTGCCATAACATGCACTTGCTGTTGGTTTCTGGATACTCCTTACTGTAAGAGTGATGCCTAATCAATAATAAATTGCACTCTGGGATTTTAGGGTCTTCTTTGAGGTATTCATGACTTGATTGAAAACTAGCAAGATTTTTACTTTTTTAATAAATATGTTAAATAATTGTATTAGCAAAAATAATATGATTTTATTATTTTTAATAATTAAAAGTATAATACACTGAACTGAAAAAATCACTGATTTGACCACAAAAATATATTGCAAAAATATTCCATAACGTGTAGGCACAATTATATAAATCTAAACAACTCAGTTTCGACGTTTTCGACATTATCAAGTTGAATCTCGAGTCGTGCTGTGCTGTTTAGATTTATATATAATTTTTCAATTCAGTGAAGTATGGATTACCACGTAGTAACGATCGCAACTATTCTCATCAAAAAGTATAATACTACACAAATTTTGAACATATCATTTTCACATATTCTCTTTTATTGAGACTGCATTGATTTCTATTTTTGAATGAATATGAGAAGAAATATTCAAATATGCTGTTTTATATTTATTTTTTATATCGAGGCTATATTTGTTGGACACTTAAGTCTTCATGTGTATTCGGCGTAAACAGTAGATCGTATAACTTATTGCAAACGTTCACATAACTTATTGAAATCGTACTTTATCATCGATGTGCTTTCCCGATTGCGTGCTTAATGATTTTTCCTCTTCTTGCGGAGATGTCAGCCTTACCCAAGTGGAATATTAACCGCAGACGAGCTCGCAATAAAACCGAACCTTTTGACATCATAAAACATGACATTAAAAATATGCTCCCATATTTCAGTCGGCTGGAGTAGTCGGCCAGCGATTTTTCCCACTTGGCGGGTATGGCGGTGGTCGGAAAACGGGGGCGGGCGGCTGCGATTTCTTTTGTAGACACGGGCGAGTTCATCGGAGCGCGCAGTGCATTTTAACCACTTATCCACTTACCACCCTCGCATTGGGATCACTCTGGGAAAATATTATTAGGGCTAATCGAGGGAAAACGCTCCCTATCTATTCACCTATAAATGATATACGGCTATATCACTTGACGTTACTATGGCCGTTTCGTAAGTGAGCTATGAAATCACTTAAGTGGTTAATATTGTTTATGTATATGAGTAATATTTATTTTATTTTATGTATTCAATAAGTGTGTCTCAATTTTATAGGAATGTATAGTAGGATAGAATACTATTTTATAATTTACTTTATTAAACAATCTTTTTCAACTAGTGATCTTCTAATAAATAAAGAGTCATCATGTCTCCTTCTTTATTATATTTAAGATGTACCACAAAGACTCCACAATTAAACATTACAATCTTCTGATTTTTTAACTTTCTATAATGCTTTTATCACTGTGTTACATTCTATAACACTTTTCTGTTTTGAATTAATTATCTTAATATGCATGGTTTTTAATTTCGCTTTCTATTTAACTTTGTTTATGTTATACACTTAATTGTATAAAATATATTATTTTGTCGAACGAAATAAAAGAAAAGGATGTATTTATTATATCTATAGTTTAAATAAGAAATTGATGAGAAAAATTCATTTCTCGGAGCAGCAGTGCAGTATTTTAGCATTTCTGTAGGAATTACCAGTTAAAAACAAGTACTTCTCGAACTAAATAAAGTAATAAAATTCTAAATCAAAATATCTTTCTCCGTCTGAGGTTAAACTAGTTAGCATTATTTAGGTCTTATGTACATCAATAATTGCATACTGTTATCCCATTGCTACTTTCTTCCAACCAATTGTCCTCTTGCCTGTTTATTTCTAATAATTACATACATCTTAGATTGTAGTTTTTGTTGCTTTCTGTTTAATAACTGAATGAAAACTGTTTAGAAAACATATTTAGAAAACGTTATCTCTGCGTGAGGGGTCGTAAGTTCTTGTAACCAAAACCTTTAAGATCGTGCCCATACTTTCTTATGGCCGGCAAACTCCGACTCTCACTCTTCTCGGCATTGCTCAAATTGCAATTTAAAAATCATCATAATCTGTTTACAACTGTGCCTCTAGAGGGTACCCACGTGTTTCCCGGTAAGCGTGCGGACCTAACGTACACCTACTCTAGACTGATAATAAACCGGCCGACATTTGTTTTCGATTGTACTCGAAAAATGTATGTACCTCTCGCTTCGATTCTCATATATCACTCTCTGCGTGGCTCGCCTCTCCGTTGGCCAGACTGAGATTGTTGAATAACAGTCTTGAAGACATAGTGGTTTTGTATTTATTTGTAGATCTGTTCGTAATAGTTTGTGTTTAAGTAATAACTAGACTAGACTTGGTAGTTTTAAAAATTAAATTGACCCTTCTTTTCTGTTAGGATCAGACAGACTGCTCTATGGATCATGTTCTTGAAGACGAGTTTATGTTTGTCACAGCAAGAACTTAACAATCTTTTTAAACAATTTAACTTCACGCCAACATACTACACAATAACTCAGTTAATATCCACTCTAGGTAAGACTTTTAATAAAACTTAGGTTTTAGAATGCTCACACAGCGAAAAAATATACATCGGACAAACTAAACAAATTTATAAACCCGCTTTAAAGATTACTCCTATCATAAAACAGTTAAAACGTTTAAAAAACGAATATACATTACTACAACACTCAATCGATAACAGATTAAATATATTGGACGCTATCAAGGTAAAAAACCATAATAATTATTTATTAAATTTGCATAAGTCCATATGAGAAATACATACCATGGAGTGAACGATACGTTTCTGGGCAATGAACACTTAATTCCATGACAGACGTCCCTCTAGAAGCATAGTCAAAGGTCTTGAGCTGGCTTCAGGTAACGTTTTATTACTCTGATGTTGTAGCAATAAGCATTGATACTGTTTTTATAACATGTGATCAGATCCAGGGTTCGGTCGAGATGTAACATTAGGAATTTGGTATGTGAGCAAGATGATACTTGATGGGAATTTAAATTAATATCGATATTGAGATCTCTTTTAGTTTGCTTAGTGTGGAATCTCATATAAATAGTTTTCGTTAAGTTAATGAAGAGCTTGTTATGTACAAATCAAGATGAAGGGTTACTTAGTGTTTTATTACAAGAGCGTTCCAGTTCTATGTTCTTCGGATGACTTACAATAGCAGTATCATAAAAAATATTGGTCCCTGTGGGACCCCTACGTTAATAATCTCGTATTTAGAGAAGAAGCTATCTGTTAAATTGCTATCAGAGTAACTTATTTGTACTCTTTGTTTCCTGTAATATCTTACGCGTATTACTTATTCAGGAGAATGATTCAAATATTTTAACGAAGACTAAAGGCCTATATTTTTAATACTTGTCCAGTCATCTTTTTTTGTAAATTGAGACAATAATTGATGCTTTCAGATTATCTGTATAGATTCCTCTCTCGAAAGAAGTATTTATAACATACGTTAGTGGCTTAACAATGTAATATGCTGAATGTTTTAATAAAAAATACGGAATTTCATTATATCCACAAGATTTTTTATTTAATATACTTCGTTCAATTCCGTAAGTCAGAAATATCGACCGTGATTGAATTTTTTGACGCACTTCAGCATATGTGACTGCAGGGAAGTAGGTGAGTGGTTCAAATTTAAAGAAACGAGTTAAATGAGTATGCGACCTTTTCAGGGTTTTCAACTTGATTGTTGTTTTGATGTAAAGTAATATTTTGCGGTTTGGTCGAGAGTTTGTTTCTGACTTGCCAGTCGAAACGCATTTTGTGGAGTTTTTTTTTTATCTGTCACCAAATTTTGGTGTTGCTTATTTAAGACTTTGAATATAGGACTTAATTCTGGGTGGTGTGACTGTATTATGTAGATAACGTGCAATTTTTTACTAGAAGTCTTTAGTTTAGTGTTGGTCCATGTTTTGCGAGGGGAGATATATGTTTCTTGCAAGGGAAAGTTCTTGTTAAAATAATATTTGAACGTGTAGTGAAAACTGTTGAACATGGTATTACAATTTCTCGAGTTGTAGATTTGTGTCCATGATTCGGAATTCAGATTATTTATGAAGATTTGTATGTTATTTCTGTAATTGTAATATTTTGCTTATTTGGGGCAAGCTTTAGATCAAAATTAAATAGGATAGATTTATGGTCTGAAATTTTATACGACGACTGATATCGTCGTATAAAAGTTCTTTGAAGATGCTAAGTTTGTATAAACATGATGAAATAGTGGCTGTCCATCTTGTGTCATCCGTGTTTGTTAAGAGTAAGTTATAGGATAATAATAGATTTTTTTAAGGTTATGTAGTGGTTGGAATGTTCATTGAGTTTATGTTAAAACTCCAATAGGAATATAATTTTTAATTTAGTGGAACAAATGTGGTCAAGGGTTGATTGTAATTTCTTATTAAATAAGTCATAGTTACCATCGACAGGTCTGTAGAGTCAGAGTATGTAGATATTGTAATTCCTGTCAAATTTCTATGATGGAAAGCAAACTTCCACTAAGTCATTCAAGCAAAACCTCGCGAGGTACAGACTAGTAGTATTCAGTGTTTGCTTGTACCAGATTGCCACTCCCCCACAGCCTAGTTTGCAGTAATTAGAGCCTAAAGCAAAATAATGTAAAGATTTAAAGATATATTAACGTGGTTAATCCAAAACTTAAGGTCGAAACAATTATAGTTGATCAATATTTGATTTAGCTTTTGAAAGATTCATAATTTCCATCAATTTACTTTACCTCTACTTCTTCGATTAGAATATCTTTAATTTTAGCTTCTACACTACTCCCTAATCTGCTGTCATGCCTTTTTGTATTCAGGATACAAATAAATATTTCCTTGCGACTCGGGGACATGCTTGAAGTAAAGTCGACTCAGTGGTATAGTTGTCCCAAAGATATAAGGCGTTTATGACCTTTTATGATATTTAACTTTCAGTAATATTTATGAAGGACCGACCGCAAACTCTCATCCCCAGCCCCCAATAGGTGGTACTCAGCGGATTATCCTAACGCTGTCCCAGGCCCTGTTTTGATATTTTTTAAGTTTAAATTCTCGTTCCTGTGCAATGAAAATATTTTTGTTCTCAGTATCTCTAGTAACTGCTTCTTTGTATAGGATTCTTCAAAAAAGAGATCATTTGCATGCAGAGATAAGCCTTTGCAATGCAACCATTTGTATAGAGAAAATTATACAAAGCGGTCCTGACCAGCACGAGAATATTTATTGGTTCGGTTTTGCGATATGATGGCCCTAAATATTAAGGCAGTCAAACGGTGAAAGGCCATAAACGCCTTATATCTTTGGGACAACTTTACCGCGAAAATGCGTTTTAATTTTAACGTTGCAGTGGTATAGTGTCCATTGTGGGTTTTCATTTTCCTAGTTGGGTGCTCGGATATGGTGCTTGGTATTTGATATCGTTGCCGTTTGTTTACTAAGATTCTGAGTTACCATATCGGCGAATTATGGGGCCGGCTCTTGATTGTTTGTGTCGTTTGTATCCTTCGTTTTGAAGCATTCACTGTGGTATTTTTCACAGCAAATGTTGCACTTGATGCTCTTGATGGTAGAGTTCACGATTCAAGTCCATGATTGCCATTCACTTCAAATGAATTATTACTAAATACAGTTAATTCTGTTAATGTTAACTACTCTAAGTGAGGGTGATAAGAAAATCTTTGGATAGGTCATCTTCTATATGTGATAAACTATGTAATGCCATTATTCGCGTGCCATTATTGCTGTATCAAGTTTAAAAAAAAAATCTTGCTGTCTCGGTTCATACCTACTTTATCTAACTCAGAGTGTGATGAAACAATTTTAATTTTATTTGCTAATATGCTTGATGTGAATATTACTATGACCATTTTCAAAAATTCAAGAATTCAGAATTCAGATCATTAGTTATCATGAAGGCTAATTCTTCAATTTTTATTATATTATTGGGTTGTCTTCAGTCCAATCATTGAATCTAACAACCATTTTATGGGAGACACTTCAATTGTCATTAAAAAAGTAAGTTAAACGATTCGGTAGTCGTCCTAAACAGTGATCGAAAGATGGAAAAGCAAACCGAGCAATATCACTATGTATTACTGTTTTACTTCAGAAGATGAAAAACGCAATGCAAACCCATTAAAAGTTATGTGTTGTAAATGGTAATGGATTTCTACCAGTGCGCTACGTTTGCCTCAAGGCAAGCCTCCGTTAAGGTCACAGAAATATGCACAAGCTAGGATTTGTTATCAATATTTGATTTAAAAAAAAACCTTTTAAAAAGAGTAAATTATTAATAATTTAGAAATACGAAAACATTTCATAAATCTACAACAAAGAGTAGACTTGAGAACAAATCACTTTTTGAAACAACTACTTCTCTGGCTGATACCTATATTATTGTTTTTAATCTTTTACCTTTTCATATTTCTCTGAGTTGAGTTGTTCTATTTGTAAATCATCAGTTCATTTTTTGATTCCATTTGATAAGTTAATTCCGAATATTCAACTGTATCACTAACATATAAAGGTGCTAATGTAAGAGTGATTTTTTCAAAAAATACATCAATATTTAAAATATTTAAGACTGTTATACTTTTTACGGGGTTTGGGCAATTTGATTTCAAATTTAATAAAGCACAGTAATAGGGATAATTTATTTTATTCGCATAAAATGGCCAACGATAAAAAAAATAAAAATAGAATTTGGTCGACTTGAATTTAAAGTTGCCTGATTATGAATACTTATTGCATTTTGAGAATTTTCCTTGATTTCAATAAAACTGTGAATCTCTCCGATCATTTTCAATTTCTGAATTCAGAATCTAAAGGAGGAGTACTGTTAAGTTATTCTACCGATAATTTTTGATTTCGGTTTTTACGCCATCCCTTTAAAGAAAAAAAACAACAATTTTTCGAAATTATTAGTATTAAGATGAACATATTGAATTGATATTAAATTGATTTTTTTTTGATACAATAAAAAATGTCTTCTAAGCCCTCAAAATTTTTTAAACTAGCGAAGAAAATTAAGATAAAAATAGAGACTTGAACATTCATTAGGTTTAATTGAGTGTTTCGTTTGGTTTTTTGTACACCAGTATTCAATATAAGTAAAACCCTTCCAAAATAAATTTTAGTAAAAAACATTGGTTTTTGAGTTAAATAAATTCTTGAAAATACTGCATCAATTATTTCGCCACATTGTGGCTTCGTCAGCCATATAGGAATTCTGAAAATTATAGGTGTTAGTTCAATATTTGCTCTCCGCTAACCATCTTTATGGTCATACCACATCATCTAGAGATGATGTTTTCTAAAATTTTATGTATGAGGATGCTTAAAGTATATGTTAGCTAAAATAAATAATAATAAGTGAGATGCAGCATAGATATATTACTTGTTGAAATATTGTAAAGTTATTACATTTGCAAACAGATACAAAATGTAGGGAATTTAAAGAGAGAAAAGAAAAAATAAGTCTTGTAAAACTGGCCCATTTTTTATTATAAAAAGGCTAAGGTGTTTAATAATAATTGCTATTTGTTAATAATTCTTTAGAGAATAGAGAATTAAAAAGACAGTTAAATATTTAATATGTTTAAAGATATACAACCACTAAATCCCTATAAGCCTGACGAAGCCACAATGTGGAGAAATAATTGATGCAGTATTTTCAAGAATCTATTTAACTCAAAAAGCAATGTTTTTTATTTTATAAAAAAGATATTTAATTTACATTCAAACTAACGGACACATATCGGCTCTGGGCTAGTCCTCTTTTAAAGTCCTAATATAGAATTGTAGTGCTCTCGAACAGTTTGCTTGGTACTGGGCCTCCAAAAATTCTTTACATTATTGCCAATATAGATCGTCTGTAAAGTTTTGAGTGTTTTTCACACGCAAATACACGAAAAGAAAATGCTAACAATTGATCTATAAACTATAACGTCTCTTCTGATTTTTATTAATTTTTCATTTTTATTTTCTTAATTTACTAAATAGTAAGTGAGTGGGTACTACTGAAGAGATTGGAGTAAATCACAATTTCGATTTATTAAAGACAACCTTTTATATGCACACCTTATGATTAATATTTTTATAAACTCTAGCTATGGATCTCTCACTTGAAAAGTTTTTACAAGACAACTGTTAGAACAAGTTTATTTCCTTATCTGAAGAAAAATCTTTCTATTTTGATCCCATCTTACATTATCTAATATTGTTAAGGGTACGTATAACATGGGAAACAAAGTGTATTTGTTGTGAAAAATATTTGCTATTTATTTATTTTGAAGTAATCAATTTTCAACATTTTAAATCAGAATCTGGATAATATGTAAAAATTTTGAAATTTCGGACAGTCAATTTTGAAACTACTTATTTATTAGAAGTCTTTATAAAACCAACACATCATTATCCACAAACTCTCACATATTGGTTCAAAGAAGAGACTTTTTGAAAACTGGAAAAATCGAATAGATGGATCATCCGCTATACAGCTCTAATTTGGCCTTCAATGACTTATTTTTATTTCTGCAAAGCAAGCAGTTGATGTGTTCAAAATACATGTTTTGGTGGTGGGAAAGTGATTAAAAAATTGGTTCAAGTAC